>JAVXUP010001890.1:0-7500 GCA_033070095.1 Escallonia herrerae | reverse complement strand
ATATATACATATGTATATGTATATATATATACATATGTATACATATATATATATATATATATATATATATATATATATATATATATGTATACATATGTATATATATATGTATACATATGTATATATATATGTATACATATATATATATATATATATATATATATATATATGTATATATATATATACAGAAGACAATTGTCAACACCAATGGGAATTAGGAAAAGGTTTAGACACCAATACATGTTATATCTGTAAATGGTATCCCGCCATTAAAGTAAGATGCAAATGCAATTTATGCTATAAAGAAGCATGCACTAAATGCCTAAAACAAAAATACAATTTAGACATCAGTAAAACAAATACGTCTAAATCAACACAAGATAACACTTATTACGATAACAATGTTAATCTAATCGTCTATTAACATTCTTATCGTAATAAGTGTTATCTTCTGTAGTAGAATATAATTCATAATTGTTTAAAAATTCTTCTTCAATACTTATTTCTTCTAGATATATATTTTTTAAAAATTCTTCTTCTTCTTTTAGATTAATATCTTCTAAAAGATTATAATCTTTTTGTCTTATAGTTTCTATTTCTTCCAATGCTTTATCAATTTTATTGTCTGACTCAGTTTTATAATTTATTTCCGGTTCACATATATCTATATGAACGGGTTGCGAGATAAAAGCTTGGCTTAGATCTAGGTCTTTTAAATCTTTCATTATATCCGAGTCTATATCTGTTATAATTTCTTCAGGTTGATTGAAGATATCTAAACTTTCTTCTCGTTCAACGAGTTGTATAAATTCTTGTAATTGTTGCATACTAATTCCTCTTCCTATAAATGTAGTTCCTATTTTTTGATTTAATATTTTAAAATCTGTTGTTTTAAAGACGTCTAAATGTAGTTCCTATATATATATATATATATATATATATATATATATATATATATATATATGGGAGCTGATCCGTTGATAGCGCTAGCAAAATGGGGTATTTTGCTAGCGCGATTTGACCGTCCATCCTGAAAGATGGACGGTCCAGATCGTGCCTTTTTCCAAAACTGATCCCCGTCTACCATACAGTCTCGCGGACGGGATTTTTAACTTTTTGCCCTCCTCCCATGTCCGCGAGACTGTCTCGCGGACGCCTTTCTGTTCCTGACATGTGTCAGGAAAAAGGCGTCCGCGAGACAGTGTAGCGGACGCCCTCTAGGCTGACACATGTCAGGACCTGTCCCGTCGGTCGCCTATAAAGTCTCCTGTCAGAGCCCCGAGAACTGTCCCCTTAGTATCTGTGACGTCAACAGTGTTCGCTTTGTGGGAAATCTCCAATGTAGCGAACGGCATCCCTTCGTCCACTCTCTCCTGCTATAAATATTTAATCAGATCGGGCTATATATATAATTGTAGCGGACGGCATCTCTCTCTCTCTCTCTCTCTCGAACATCTAACCCAAGCCGCTACCCCATCTATGGCGACCCACATCTCCGGTCACCCACATCTCCGCCGACACCACCGTCCTCCCCTCAACGCCGATCTCGATGGCTTCTGGATCGGAGACCACCTACGCCTACGATTATATTGGCAACTTGCACCTGGTAGGCAAACACTTTTTCAAAGTCATGATGCCGGGATTTGAGCATGAACTTGTAGGCTATCCCTCTTTCTCTTTCTCTGTATTTTCGTGTGTTAAAAGTTTGATCTTTTGTTTTTCTTAACCAAAACTAACCTATTTTTTGTATTGTGTTTGGTAGGACATACCGGAAGCATTTACCAATCAATTTACAACAATTCATGATAGTGCAAGATTATATAGCCGCAAGGGGGCATGGCAGGTTGAAATCAAGCTGAAGCCCGGCCGATCCCAAAAAAAGGAATTCGCAGAGGGTTGGAACGTCTTCGTGCGCCAGCATGGCCTCGAACTCGGGGACTTTGTAGTGTTCGAACACCTTGGGTGGTGGGATTTTCAAGTTGTAATCTTTGATCGGAGCGCTTGTGAAAAGCTTTCGTACCCCATTTGTGAACCATAGTTTATTATAATAAAAAAATTTATGTTCTTGTTTATTATGTTTCCAAATTTTTTCTTGCTTAATTGTGCCTTTTTTTGTTGCCTTGATATATTGAGATCGTTGATTGTGAATCGTACATTATTTTTTGGAAAAATTGAGATTGTTGATTCCGTCGCTAAAACAAGTCTTCGGGCGTCAGTTTATTAAAATAGCATTAACCTACTATGTCGCTAAAACAAGTCTTCGGAGCCAATTTATTTCAATTTATTAAAACTGCATTACGGGTGTCAATTTATTCCAATTTATTACATTACGCTATATTGTATAGCTCTATATATATAGTGGATATAAGGCCTCCGCTTAGGCCGAGGTTCGGGAAGGTCGGAACTAAATGTCTGGTCCGTGCCAACCATTTTTCTGGACCCGGAACTAAATGTCTGGTCCGTGCCAACCATTTTCTGCGGTATGTATATCCGCGATACTATATAGCGGACAGTCTATCAGCGTCTGCGGGGCCGTCCGCTACATAGTATAGCGGACGTAGAGAAGACAACCAAAAGAAAAAAACTAAGTGTTGGAGAGGTGGGTATTCTGCGGGGCCGTCCGCTACATAGTATAGCGGACGTAGAGAACCAAAAGAAAAAAAAACTTAGTGTTGGAGAGGTGGGTATTCTGCGGGGCCGTCCGCTACATAGTATAGCGGACGTAGAGAAAACAACCAAAAGTCTATTGTCGGTGATACTATATAGCGGACAAGGAACAGACTGGTGTCATCCGCGATACTATATAGCGGACGGCAAATATATATTGTCCAGCGGAGAGCAAATATATATATTCAAACCCAAAAGAAAGTCCTATAACTTCGACACTCTTCTCCGTTCTTCCTACTCACAAATATTCCCAGCGGCGTTGGCAAGCAGATCTGCGCAATTTCTTCATAAGAGCAGCTTTAATACCCTAATAGATCACGTAAGTTCACAAAATCAATCCTTTACATGTTTCTAATCTATAGTTGTGATCAATATTGCGTTTTATGCGTGGTTTTGATTATGCATTGAGCATGTGCTAGCGATGATGAGGATTTATATATGTATGTATTTGTTCATGTGCTAGCGTTTGTAAAATCCGATTCCATAGTTTCAGTTGCAAAAAATGGAATTTATCCCTGGACCAGAAGATCCATCCGTGTTATACGACCAAGCCAACCATATCAGTACGCTCATATGGGATGGTGGAGTAAGATACATTATTTATCAACTTTCTTATTATTACGAACGTTGTTTTACCGTTCATTTTGCTTAAATTGTATTTATTAATAATTCGTAGGAAAGAGAACTTCTCACCACCGTAGAAGTATCTCGCGAGTTCACGAGATGGAAATTGAACAAGTCCCAGAAAAGGATACTGCGTGGAATTGGGTTTGGGATTTTCACGCATGGGCAGATCTTTCAACAGCTTGACCGGGCCTTGATAGGTGCCCTTGTTGAGAGGTGGAGAAGTGAAACGAATACGTTTCACTTCCCGCTCGGAGAGATGACGATTACCCTAGAAGATGTAGGGTTCATCTTGGGGTTGCCGGTGACGGGGCGGCCGGTAATTGCTCCTCCGTCAGACGCAACGAATAAGAGAACAGCGCGAGACTTCTTCACTTCGATACCCCAGGATCAATTTAGCACTGGTGGTATAAAGTTGAAGTGGTTGGTAGATACCTACGGGGTTTTGCCGGAAAACTATACGGGCCGTGAGCTTGTGGTGTACACAAAGGCCTTCCTCTTGTGGGTGATGGGGGCAATTTTATTCCCAACGACGTCGAAGAACACGGTCAGCGTGAAATATTTACCGTTGTTGGGTAACCTGTCGGAGGTTGGGGATTATGCCTGGGGTGCAGCGGTTCTTTCGTATCTGTACCGAGCATTGCACAAGGCAACGAGGCCCAACTCCAAAGCCATATGTGCATGTCTCTCGCTATTGCAGGTATATCATATAAATCATGTCTTCGTTATTGTGTTTTATTTTTGTTGAATCGACGATATAAATATAATTTTTTGATGTTCTCAGGTGTGGTCTTACGAACACCTTGCTCCCGGTGCACCAACGCGTAGGGATGGAACCGATAAAGTCTGGCCTCGGTTGTGTGCTTGGGAGTACAGCCGGAGGGCTAGCCACTACAAGAGGAGAGTCGATCCCCATCACAACATTACGTACTATCGAGGGGAGTTCGACCGTCTATCTCCGGGCCAAATGCGTTGGGCACCGTACATACGTTTGGCGCGACGGGTGGGAGAGTCGTTCGTCTTCACGCTCTCCGGGTTGCAGCGCACACCCCTGATCCATTTCGAGGTCGCAGAGTGGCAGCTGCCCGACCGAGCAATGCGCCATTTTGAGTTGGAGCAGGGTTTGCCAGTCGATGCCCCGGATATGAGGGTTAACAGGAACCCACCGGATGTCGGAGTGTTTGGCACCGCCAATGCGTACGAATTGTGCGCGGCCAAAATAGAGCTTTGGACTTCTTGGCAGGACACACTGGCGGCCATCGTCTCGGAGCCAGACCCCGTTATCAGCATCGATCAGTACGATGAGTGGTACTACCGCATCACGCGGAGGAGAGTAGCCCCTGTAAACTTTGAACGTGGGGAGAGGTATGCGCCTAGGGGTCAGATCGATGAGCGTATGGCATACAATCTCGTAAGTTGCCCAACAAGTCTGACTTGAACCAAATTAGTTGAATATAAATGTCTGATTGAAGTTACTTAATTTTTTATCTCTTTGGATGTAGGTTAATGCCTCGCTTGCATTCTTCCAGAAGTTGAGTGAGCGGAGGGATCTGGTGAGCGCAATGGGCGAGGATCTTTGCCAACAGGCTGCGACATTGGCTTTAGGCTGCGGGAATTTTTTGCGCCAAGCATCGGGACAGTCTTCGGGAGTCAGCCCGGGAATGGGTTATACGGGCGTCAGCCAGGGATACGGTGATCCCTCTGGACAGGCTTCAGGGGTGAGTCAGGGAGTTGGTGGTACCTCTGAAGCGGGGATGGGACAGGCTCAAGCGTCGTGGGGCGATTACAGCGGCCCCTCCTTCAATTTGTTCCCGGAACCCCTCTCTCAAGTCACGCAAGACTGTCCTTTCGGAAACTACGGTTTCTCCGAGGCACTGCCCATTGTCCCGTGGGCGGGACCAGTTGGCGGCCCCGGAGGGGAATATCAGCCGGCCGAAGAAGGAATTGGAGGCCAATATCCCCCGATCGACCCCCGAGGGCAATATCCGAAAGGGCATCCAGCCAGGCCCCTAAAGCCGCATAAATGCGATCTAATCCGAGCCCGTTATTTTAGCGGGCCCCCCCAAGACGGAGCGTCGTATGACATGGATCACCCGGAGGGCTTGGATTACAATGCCTCTTGGACAGAGATCGCCTCGCTGGCGCCGGGAGCTTGGTTAGACAGCGGTGTCATCTCGCACTACGTGCAAATTCTGAGGCGAAGGTGTCGGGAGCATCCAAACATCGGTCCGCGCGTGTTTATCTTGGATGCTTTTTTTCATCAGCTCCTAGTACAAGAGTGGCACGACTGGGGCAATGCAAGGAAGGGGAGAACCATGGCCCAGTGGAAACCGTCCCCTAACCTACAAGCATATCTTGCTAGGGATAGTCCAGTGAGCGCAAGTGTTGCCGACGTGTTTCTAATCCCCTTTTTAGGGAATGCCCACTGGTACTTGGTTTGCTACGAACCATTACAGAGCACGGTTTCAGTCGTCGACAGTCTCTACGATGATACCGACGTGATGCCTGTGATTGATATGTACCGAGGCATAGGCCAGTTGGATGCCATGGTAAGATCCTGTTTCCTTCTTATTGTAACTTGCATATTATAAAACTGATTAATCTTATTTTGCTAGCTATGTTTAATGCTTATTATGTTTCTCGCAGAATCTTTTTGCTGCCCTGGTCAATGGTAGGCGTCGGGAGAAGGTATCGCGCAGGCCGGTCCTCATTTTCCGATTGAAGAGGAGTAGGCCCAAGCAACATAATTCCTCGGACTGCGGCGTCTTCCTCTGCATGTACATGGATTACATTTGCCGGTCTGAGAGCCTCAAGAAGACTGTCTGGAGCGAAGAATGCATACAAGACTTTAGGTATAGGATTGCTTGGCAAATTATGAATGGCCGGCCTAGAGCTATTAGGTTTATTGTAAATCCGTGTAAGGAACATCATTCCCACGAGAGATGATGTTCCCCAATTCACATTGTAACGTTACAACACTTTTTTTAAAAAAATTTATTGAATGCGATTGATTTTATTGACCGATATGATTTAACAGTGGGAAACCAAGTGTTGGATATCTGTCTGTTGGATATCTGTCTATCTGCAGGGCAAGTGTTCAAAAAATAACCAAGTGTTCGATAATCAGTGTTTCTGCCCGGCCCTCCGCTACATAGTATAGCGGACGCAGAGAACCAAAAAAAAAAAAAAAACTAAGTGTTGGAGAGGGGGGTATTCTGCGGGGCCGTCCGCTACATAGTATAGCGGACGCAGAGAAGTCAACCAAAACAAAAAAACTAAGTGTTGGAGAGGGGGTATTCTGCGGGGCCGTCCGCTACATAGTATAGCGGACGCAGAGAAAACAACCAAAAAAAAACTAAGTGTTGAGAGGTGGGTATTCTGCGGGGCCGTCCGCTACATAGTATAGCGGACGTAGAGAAGTCAACCAAAACAAAAAAAAAACTAAGTGTTGGAGAGGGGGTATTCTGCGGGGCCGTCCGCTACATAGTATAGCGGACGCAGAGAAGTGAACCAAAACAAAAAAAACTAAGTGTTGGAGAGGGGGTATTCTGCGGGCCGTCCGCTACATAGTATAGCGGACGTAGAGAAAACAACCAAAAAAAAAAACTAAGTGTTGGAGGGGGGTATTCTGCGGGGCCGTCCGCTACATAGTATAGCGGACGTAGAGAAAACAAAACCAAAAAAAACTAAGTGTTGGAGGGGGTATTCTGGGGCCGTCCGCTACATAGTATAGCGGACGTAGAGAAGACAACCAAAAAAAAAAAAAAAACTAAGTGTTGGGGGGGTATTCTTTAATACCTTAGGTTTCTAATGTTGTGCTGCGCAGTGTAGCGGACAGTGTAAGAAATCACATATAAAAAAATGATTGTAAAGGTTATTACAAACGAGTCATTACTAAAATATTATTACAAAATGTCCGACACTTTTGATGGCTCATAAAAGATTATTACAAAATATTCAGTACACTAAAGTTCCACTGCAGCTTGTTCGTCCTCATCCTCGGCATCATCTTCTTCCCCGTCTTGCAAAGGCACTGGACTTATCCCCAGTGCCTTGTAATGGTTCCGCTTGTCGTGGTCTGTCATTTTGTTGCACAATGCACACCTTCTTAGCTTTTTTGGTTGAGTTGCCGTCTCAATAGAGCTTTTCATCCGCGTAGATCTCTTGCGGCCTTTCGTTTGCGATATAATTGGATCCGAAGGCCGGATA
>JAVXUP010001889.1:0-181595 GCA_033070095.1 Escallonia herrerae | reverse complement strand
CGAAGAAACGTAAATCTTTTGGCAACAAATGAGGGTGTGGAAAGCCATAACATGTTGTGGGAATAGACATTCCCTTTCCTATATCTAGCTTCAGTTTTGTGTTGGTGATGAATTTTAATAAAACTTAAAATGCAAGTAGTAAGGTAAGAGTAAGACTGAAATCCCAAGTAACAACAATGAGGTAATATTCTCCTATATATATTCTCCATTTCGTAGTTTTTATCCCCTTTGACCTTTTCTGGATTCCTGGAATTGAATTCAAACATCTTAAGATAGAATTGAACTCAATTGGTAAATGTAGATCAAATGACTATTATTGGACACTTCAGAGAAGGGCAAACGTAATGAGTAAAGTCAATGCTTACACGTTCTAATATTACTCTAGGAATTCGCAAAAAGTCAAAGGGGACAGAGGTTATGAAACAGAGGGAGTAATCAGTAAAGTAATTAGCATAGTTAGAGATGAATATGTTCATAGTATTGGTTTATTTCCATAAGCTGGTCGGCATATTCTCTATGGATTCATGATAATAGAGTAGTCTTTCTATGGTGTTGTCATTCCCAAAATATTCAATATTAAAGAGAAGCTCACATTGACTATGCTGGAGAGAGTATCTTGTCTTTTTGCAAGGAACACAGTAGTTTTGGGACTGCTCTATGAGATAGTTACGCTTCTTTGTTATGGTTCTAAGAGTAACACTTAGTAAGTTTCAAATCTTAAGCATCAACTTTAGATGTCAAAGTTGCTTAGCTTAAGTAGCTTAAAAGTTTAAATGACTGCCATTACTCTGTGTAGGCCTCTTTATGCAGGCTGCCGGGAGGGGTAATCTGGATTCTGACCTTACCTTTGGCATATATGCGTGTTCTCCGACTCAAATCCCTGTTGTCATGCATTTTATCCTGAGCACTTTACCATTGATCTAAGCAGTGGGCTCTAGCCCCTAGGCTTTATAAGTAAGCAAGATGCACTTTGTAATAAAACAGAATTGAAGTATGAGAGGAAGTTATAGACAAGGGCCTTGGCATCACTTGGTCACTAAGTAGTCTTACCATGTTTGATTTCAAGTTTCAAATGTGTTTAAACTGGTCTTAACGTACCGAAAATGATACACGAGTGATTTCACGTCCAGAACATGAAAACCCATTAACCAAATTAAATTTGCAGAAATTAACGGGAAATTCGTTTACTTACAGATACAGATTTAATAGTTCTGTTCCTCATTATGATGGTTGCACATAACTTTTAAAATACTGACAATTTTGAGCAAAAGGTAGCGACAGAAAAGTAAACTTCTCTTGTTGAGTATGCTACACAGAACAGTTTTCTGTGGACGTACTAGACAAGTTGGACCATTTCTTAGGGACAGCAGGCAATTTTCTTATTTAGCTAAATTGGGAAATAATTTTTTGTTCAAATTCAATAGACACCCTTATGTTCAATAAATTAGTCAAAAGAGCAAGTGTATACCATCTCCACTGATTACTCTTTCTATCTTTCATCACAAAGGGTGCTCATGTTTCGCTTGGTTGGCATGTCATGTGTACTTTTACACTGGCCAGGTCCTCAGTGCGTGCTTTCCTGCGCAAAAGAACACCGGATGCTACCTAAACAAGGTTTCACTTGTTGCCTTGCCATGGACGGGGTCAAAGTACTTGCATCTGGCTTTGAGATGGATGAAAAGGTAATTTTTTTTAGTACATCCATGTAGGCTACTGGCTATTATCATAAGTAATGCAAGGAGGGGCAACAGTCTGTGGAGTTCCCGCATTTTCACTAGTTACGTGTCGCTTGAAGTTCTTAGCTTGTCCGTCTTGCTTTCTTGGTTAAATCTTATGCGTCCAAAGCTATGATAGACATTAATCGCTTGGCCTCATCACCTACACCACTGTTAGTATACTGAATTGCACATGAACTACGTGAATTCTTAAGTCTGTCACTTAACATGGTATTAACGCTTTGTTTGCCCATGTGTCTATGCCCCCTCTCCCCCGCATGCTATTGCAGTTTGCGCTCTGTCTGTTTGTCCACTTGGTTGTGGTGCACCTTGATTTCTTTCATTAATTTGCCATCGACATGCAATCGGGGTTTTGAACACGTGGGTGAGCGTTGAATTAAAAGCTACAAACTTAAGCTTTTATGATAGATGGTATCTTAGCAGGGCGAAACCTATCAATGTCCAGTTGAAGAAGCGTACCATGCAGATCTTCAGTTTTTTTTTTGGATGTCTCTGAAAAAAGTTTGTTCTATTCTATGCTATGAGCAATTTAATGCCTCTTGATATCCGCTCTCTTTTCATTTACTTAATATGTTGGAGAAATAAAGCACCCAAAACAATTTGCTAGGTAGATTAAAAGGCCTCTGTTACTTTTTCATGTAGGGTATTCAGTATCGCAAAGTGTTTGCCAAAGAATGCTCATTTCTCACCCAGCTTTTCTGTTTAACATTGTTTAGTGCTTATATTGTAAATTGAAGGACCTGGCATGTAGAAAGTCTTGTTGTTTACTCAGGCATTCAAAATTCTTTATGTTCATTCAGCTAGTCTTTTTCCAGGGTTTTTCAGTATCCATTGCTAGATATCCTCCCTCTTGATAGATAATTTTTGTCCCTTTCCTGCATCTCCAAAGTCCCAATTATATTCTAATTTCGCGTTTCAAATGTCTTGTAGGTTGAGATTGGAAAGTTGGTGACAGCTATGGGAGGTGTTGTGCACACTAAAGCCTCTTTGGACGTTAACTTTGTCATTGTGAAGAATGTTTTGGCTGCAAAGTACAAGGTCTTTAGTTTAGTTCCTTTCCACTTTAACTCTCTCTCTCTCTCATTCTCATACGCACATGAGAAACATGTTTTGTACATGCTATTAAGTCTGGAGGCATAATGAGAGGAATGATTCCTTAGGATTTGTACCATACTATTTACTGTGTTTATATCTCATATCGACTGATGGACTTGATTCAATCTGCAAACTACCGCAGATGATTACCCATGCTTTCTCTAGCAATTGAAGGAGAACTTAACCTGCCCCAAGCATAATTGTGCGCGTGGAGGCTTACTTTATCAAACTATGATAAAAATACTGTTACTTTCAGATTCATAATTTTGGATGTTGAATCTCCATTGTGATTTTTGAAAGGACCTGGTTGCTAAACCGGAATTGTTATGAATTAAAAACATTATATGCTGTTGGAAATATTAAATACCTGAAGGGTACTTGACAATTCAATTAGAAAACACTGTTCCACTTAGCTGATAAGTGAAGTCATCTTCACTTCTAATTTTTAATGGAGTTTGTTTATTCAAGTCAAGTCATCAGAAAGAGCTTCTAGTTGCCTAATGCTTGAATCTGCTAGAAGTATATGGTGAACAGATGGTATTGCAGACGCTTGTGGTGTACTTAGTTATTAGTAGTACGACACAGCACATGCTGCAGGACACACTATGCTTGAGGTACTCTTCAAGTTTGGGCTTCTTTCTCTATAGGTTAAAGGTGTTAGTTCAAGATGTTAGCTTTGGGCTTGCGCGTGGGTGATAGTGAAGTGAGTCTCTCGAGAAAGAGAGATAATGCTGTATTCCGAGTAACCCCTCAACCTGGAGTTCCACCTGAAGAAGCAGGGGCCGCGGTAGCTGCCGAATCTTCTACTGGTACATGGATAACTGTGTGGACCGATGGACTTACCAGCCTTGATCGTTACAAAGGGCGATGCTACCAGATCGAGCCCGTTGCTGGAGAAGAAAATCAATATATTGCTTATGTAGCTTACCCGTTAGACCTTTATGAAGAAGGTTCTGTTACTAACATGTTTACTTCCATTGTAGGTAATGTATTTGGGTTCAAAGCCCTGCGTGCTCTACGTCTGGAAGATCTGCGAATCCTTTCTTGAGTAACAATTCACCAGTAGATCCTTAATAATGACAGTGCATTGACCTTGGGTGTCCCTCTGATAGTAAATACTGTCGATTAGTAAAGCGTTTAGGTTTGAAGCCTATATGTAGGATGCTGAATGTACAAAATGGCCGTATCAGGATTGATATAGTTCGAGATAATCACATTTAAGCTGGAAAGCCAGCTTTACAAGGATACCATGACAAATTTCATAGTGCTTCAGAGCACCCATGTTGGTGCCCCAGTAATCTTGGTGGTGGAAATGTAATGGTCAGGGATCGATGTGGAGGTGCAGAAGGCACTGGAGGTGACACTGTTCAAGCTGCAGTGAATTTGAAAAATCTGCCGCACACGGAGCTAATATTGCGACGATTATCATGTAGTTTTGGTGCAATAGGATGCTGGTTATTGCAGATGCCTGAAGTAGTAGTGAGTGATGTAGTTACTTTTAACATACATTTTAAGTTGGGTTGGGGTGGTGACCAAGGTGTCGGTTCTCCCATTCGATTATGTAATGGTGGTGACGACGCCACTCATGTGGTTTCAGTTTATGTTGGATTGGGGTGATATAACAAAACAGCAAAATTTAAAACGTACTGTGACCTTAAATTCATGAAGCAGTTGGGATTCCAAACCACTTGCAATATGAAAACCCTGCCTAAATCCTTTGGTTTGCATAATATTGTTTCTTGCAGTATCTTGGATTGTTGTTGCCCCCCACCCCCCATCTCTCTCTCTCTCTCTCTCCGGTTATGGCGCTGGATTGACATGGTGTACCTACCAGATCCCCGTAGGAGCAATGCATGAAACTATGCTTCATTTTGGACGAGGTACTGGCCATCCTAATTGGGGAAGGCTGTGGGATTTGAAATTAAATCCCCTACTTAAATTTTGTGACGTGCTTTATTTCTTGCAGTACCTTGGATCGTCTCCTACCCTCATACTCCTCTCTCTCCACTCCTCTCCATGTCTACCAACATGGGTTTAGCTTGATAACACACCTTAAATGAAGTTACTCTGAAAATTTTCACAATGTATCTTAAAATTACTTTGCAGCATGGTCCTGAACTAGCTTCCTGCTGAAGACAAGTTGAGCTCTCCTTTGTTCTTTCCTCAAATTTGAACGATATTGTTTAATGTGTGTTGACCGTGCAGCCAACTGTACATAGCATGCATCAAGTAACAGTGTGTCTCCGCATAGTTCAATTCCAAGTATCCCATCATCTTACTTTCGTAGGATCCTTCAACTAGTTACTTTTTGTTGCGTTGCAGTGGGCCTTGAACGTTCTGAAGAAACCAGTCGTCACAATAAATTGGTTGCATCAGTGTTGGAAAGAGCACCGCATTGTTCCTCAGGAACCATACAGGATTCCATCTTTTTCTGGATTGACAATATGCGTAACAAAAGTTCCTGCAGGTTGATAAGATGAATTAATAATAACTTTATGATATGATCTTGGTGTCCCTTTTGTGCAGCTTAATCAATACTATCCGCTTGTGTTATGTTCGTATTCTTTTGTTCTTCCGTCTCAGATGCGCGGAAGGAGATGGAAAAGCTTGTCAGCCAAAATGGTGGAAAATATTCTGCTGAACTTACAAGGAAGTGCACACATTTAATTTGTGATATATCCTACAATTTGCTCTGAGTTTTGTTAATTTGGCTATTAGCAAAATACATAAAAGGAAAGTGAAAATTACCTTTTGGCATAAGTTCCTTTCTTTCGGCCTATTGTTCCACTTTCTTAACAGATTCCAATGCACTTGTAGCTTCATTCTGCATTTGTGAATCTTTTATGTATAACCACTCTGGCATCACTTGTCAACTTTTTTCTCTGTATGTACTTGCTGGAAAATTAGGGTTCTTGTTACACTTTGCACTTCCTAAAGGGAAAAATAAGAAAACTTAAGCTGATTGTAGTGTGAAATGGCGGTGTCTGTGTGGTTGCCTTAGAAGAGATTTTGCGGTTACCTTATGAAGTCTGTTTACCTCCTTTCTTTGATTTATCACTATATTTTTGTAGTATGAGATTCTTGTAATTTTGTAAAACTAGAAAAACATTTTCTCCTTGACTATTAGTACGCTGCTGAAGGTGACAAATACAAGGTTGCCAAAAGATGGGGTCACATTTATCTGGTGACCAAGAAATGGTTTGATCAATCTGTTGCCAGAAGAGGTATAGCTTTGTGTTGATTCCATGTTGGAAATTTCTTCTGTATTTATGAAGTATAAGAAAACGAACTTTCGTTTTGTATGCTGAAAAGTTGACAGTGGTGTCTGACATCAAGTAATCTTTCTTTGATGAATAGCATGTCTTAATGAGGAGTCCTATCCACTTCAGGCTAGTACGGCTTCTACTGTTAGTGGTGGAAGGACTTCTCTTATGGCAAAACGTAGCCAAGACAAGGTTGTTGAGAGTTCTCAACATGCACCGTCTTCTGTGGCCACAGATGCAAATTTTCAAGCTGTTTTATGTGACCAAATGACAGATGCAGACACAGAAGCTACTCTTTCACAGAACATGTCTTCTACATTCTCAGATGCTCCGGCCTTTGTCAAGGAGGAGAGCGGAGGACCTGCCACGAGGATAGATTGTGATATAAATCTGGATGCTTGTGTTGCGGATGACTCGCAAACCGAAGACAACGATTTGTACTTGTCAGAATGCAGAATTATGCTTGTTGGTTTTGACGCTTCTGAAATGCGTAAACTAGTTGACATGGTCCGCAGAGGTGGTGGTTCCCGTTATATGTCGTTCAATGACAAACTAACGCACATTGTTGTTGGAACTCCCTCAGAAACGTAATCCTCTGATCCTATCCAAACCCATGTTATCAGTGCCTGTACTATTGTTTCTCTTGTGCATGTTCAAAAAGCACATGGTGGCTTGCTTATGGCTTGATCATCATGATACTTCTGACAATCCTTACTTTTGACATGATTTTTGGCCAATTGCGGAAAGAAATTACGCGAGGCCCTAAATTGCCTGCACCTAGAAGACAAGCCACATGATTTCTCCATTGGCTCATATCTGAAAGAAGACATTTTAAATGATGAATGAATACTAAACATGAACCTGAAAACTTAATAAAAAATGAACCTGAGCCTGAGATGACGATTTTGAAAGGACAACAGCAAAATACTGATCGACAGTAAAACTGAAACTGGAATATAGTATATGCAAAATGTGAAAGTAATAATATACTGGTAGGAAAGTGGTCTTTCTGTCCGTCTAGTAGATAAACACATACCCTAAGAGAAATCGCATACAGGTATTATTCGTTATGTCTTTTGAGTTTTGGGATATGATTCCTTATACTTTGAATGAGGAATATCTTCCTTACAACACCATTGCATTGATACATATATTATGGTCGTTTGTAAATGTAATCCTACGTTTTATTGCATCACCATCTCGTGCTTCCAGCCTACCACTAACATCAAGATCAGGACCTCTGAAGGTTTAGTTTAGGAGCCATTATACCTCTCTTACATTCTTATTATTTTGCAGTGAGAAAAAGGAAGTAAGGGCCCTTGCAGCTTTGGGTGTTATCTATGTGGTTAGAAGCATATGGCTTGAGGAATGTGATTACGGAAAAAAAGAAATTCCTGTTCTTCGGAGGCACATGGCGCTTGATTTGATTCTTCCAAAAGGTTTGATAGCCATTTAGCGAACTGCATCAGCTGGTATTTTTTGTTTAAGTTGCATCGTTATATCTGCCAAATGACCAAGACTGGTGCCATGTTGTTAACAAGTTTCATGGCATGTTTTTAGCTGTTTATTTTGGTCATTAACTGCATTTCTGCATTTATAGATCCTACATCCTCCAAAAAAAGAGCCGTGGTGGGCATGACCGACATGAAACAGGGAAAGTTGTCCACTAAGACCCCCAACCAGTCCATCTTAGCAGAGGATCAGTTCCAGGGAAGAGGGGATTCTGGATCTTTATTGTCATCAGAGAAGCGCAGAGATCTGGAAAGGGATACCTTGCTGCGAGCGACTGTGAACTATAATAGCCAAACCGAATCATGTCCTCTCAATGGAAACTTCATACAGCGTGATTCCAACAATGAAACTCGGGTTAAAAAATCAAGTGCGTTTAGGGGACAGCTATTTCGCTTCTCTATGTCCTTTCCTGAAAATCGGGTAAGCTGTTCTGTTTTTGCTTTATGGAATATACGTCATCTTTTGATGCTCAAAATATTGGCCCTCGTGTGTTTCGGGTTGAATCAGTAATTGGTTCATTTAAGGCCTTTCCACGGTAGTTTCATCATATTGTGAATTTGGGCGGAAAGATTTAATAAAAATTTTAAGGTATCAAAGTTTAATATTCTTAAGAAATTGTTTGAGTGGATTGCATTGTTTGATATGTATGAAAGGGGATTTGTGACATTCTAATACGTGAAAAGGAGTACAAAATCCTCTGGTAGAATGCTGGCTAGGCAGGTCTTTCGTCAAATCTCCAGGAGGATTATCACGACAAAACATGTTAATCATGAGAGATTTGAGCATACTTTTGCACCACAAAACTCCAACCTTTAAACTGGTTTCCTCTGCTCTTCTCTTCATCTTTTCTCCATCCTTTGACTACAGCTATGTGCTTCTTTATTAGATTCTTGCTACTTGATTTGGATTTCTTTTGTATTTCGTAAGCATGCAGAATTCTTCTTCAGTAATTACCTGATCCTGATAACAGGATTAGTCTTCTCCGTAGAAGCTAAGTTTATTTTCTAACGGGGACCTCCAACAGTTTTCAAAGACTACGGTTTCAGTTTCGGAATTCCCATAATTTTCTGGCCCGCAATCTGGAAAAAGCAAAAGATACTTTCCTGTGCAATTTGACCACTTTAATCACGATGCCACGTATAAAACAGGCCATTAAGATCCAGTTGTTGTAGGTCGCCTTTACTTCTTCCTTGCAGAAAAGTGCCTCTGAAGTAGGCATTCAGAGATATAGAAGTCTAACTAGCGGCTAGTGTTGTCCGCGGAGTTACTTTCGATAAGAATCTTCTTATGCTTAATATCTGGCATGTCAAAGACGTGGTTGATATACAACGAAGTTAAAAATTCACGAGATACATTAACTGAAGGGATTTTAATGTGCACACTACTTTTAAGTCCTATTTTAGAATCGCAGCAGAGAGTATTATGTAGAACATATATTCTAGTACCAATACTTAATGTCTATTATAAATCCTTCTTTAACTAGTTGAAATTCTCCAAAACATTGGTTAATGGCATTCTTTTACTTGCTATTATATTAAATTTACAGTCTCTTGGAGGTCTGTTTGCAATATGGTAATCAGTATTTATCATCTAGAAATATTACACAAATGCCATCTGATTTTTGTTCTCTAAAGCATGTCTGTACCCATACACGAATATACCCACTGTATATCTATCTACACCAGTAAGGTTTACCAATCTATCTATCCAGGCTTATATTCGGAAATCAATGAACATATACGAGATTTTTAGCATCTTCTGGTTGTACTGTCGAAGCCTTATTCTGCCATTTTTGTTGTGCTACTTCTATTATTGTGCAGATAATTTTCTTCCAAGATGTCTTTCATTTTCGTATTAGCCCCTTTTCTCTAGATAATTATGCCCTCTATCTATTTTCTACTTGATTGGATTAATATCTAAGACTCTTCATCTGTCAGAAAGCTGAGATTGTGCAGTGGGTCAATCAAGGAGGAGGAGAGGTGGTGGATAATCAAACTGAAGAGAATGTGAACTTCACTGTTGAGTGCCATGGTGTTGTATCCAGCCACGCCGATGCTACTGGGAGCATCAATGTTTCCAGTCACTGGATTCGTTCGTGTTTAGAGGTATTTAAGACTTCTATTGAATCTTCTACTATTTTAAAAATTCACATCTGCTTTTCCCAGAGCAACTTTTCCTGGTATTAATTTAACTTTCACAACTTTTTACTGGCCTAAGCTAAACTTCTGAGTTCCCTTTAGTTAAAATGAGGCACAGGGCTTTGATATCAACTATGTTGGTGATTTCATATTAAAAAAATGAGCATTAGATTTTTTCCTTATCCTTTTTGGTGCTTGCATCACAAAAAATTCTTCTGTTTTCGTAATTTTGCTGTGAGGTTCAACTGTTCAAGTGAATTTTAAGGGGAGGGGTGTTTATAGTGTCTCAGGCTTAATCCTTTTCGTTTTGGCACTTGCCATGTCTTGGATTACATTAATTTTCTTTTACCACAATAAGCTCGCTCTAAAATTCAAATATCTTGATAAGATGATGTTGAAAATACCGAATTCTCCAAAAACACGGAAATTATGACTCCTGAAATTGTTTTGCTGTTCAGCCGTTATGTAACCGTAGTTGTGACGTTTTTTCCCGTATATTTCACTGTTCTTGTTTTCTCTACCATATCTTCTACTACCCTTCTCCTATAAGCTATATATGCTTTCTAACCTAGCGATCTCTTAAAATTGGGTTTCAACTCTTGGTAAATAATGTTGCACAATAGTCACTCTCTGCATTGTGACCCTTAATCAATAGAGAAATGCTAATAAAACTTCGAACATTTCTGTTGAAGGATGGACAATTGCTGGATGTCGGCAGTCACATTCTCTATTCTCCACTACCCTGCCAGGTTCCTTTACCTGGATTTGAAAAGTTTCGCATCTGTGTTTCACAGTATGATGAGAAGGACAGGCTGCTTCTGAGAAACTTATGTTTTATTCTCGGAGCTAAGTTTGTTGAAAAATTAACTAAAAAAGTCACCCATTTATTATGTAAGTTTAGCAGTGGCCCAAAATATCAGGCTGCTTCTAAATGGGGGATACGGTCAGTTACATCTGAGTGGATCTGTGAATGTGTCAGGCAGGTTAGTGCCTTATTTTGCTTCACTATCCTTCGCTAATTTCCATAAGTGCGTCCGGGTCCATGTTTGTACATAGTAATGTTATCTGCAAGCTGTCTGTTTTGGCAGAGCAAAGTTGTTGCTCCATATCCATTTTCTCCGAAAGAAGTTACTTCTGAAGACCGAGAGGCAGGATTATGCACTATGAGCCAGTATCCTACACAAGCTGCTCGAATGACATCTGGAGATGATGCATCCCAGTTACCAAGTCAGTCACAAGATCTTGGAAATATACAAAATTATGTTATTAGCAGCAAAAGTGACGTTAATGAAGGCGTTAATTATCCAAATTGTTGCAATAAAAGGGCGAGGGTTTCAGAAGATGGAAGCCTAAAGTCTCTGCTATCCTCTGGAGTAAATCAGAATGATCATATCCTGACAAAATCCATGTGGAACGATACAGGAAACACTGCAGATGTTCCTGATGTAGCTGCAGCTATCGAGGACTTGTTAGAGCAGACAAGCAAGGTAAAAAAAAAAAATAGAAAGCCTATGATCACTTATTACCATATCATTGCACATTTCTGGCTGTTGGGTTATTTTCCTTATTTTGTTTGGATTCTGGTATTAGATTCAGGATCAGCAGTCACCAGGAGGGAATGGATGTGATAAAAGTGTATCCTTTTCTTTTGATGTTCGGCATTCTTTCTTCTCTGATATTATTTGCAATTACAATCCTTAATTATTTGTAGCTTTTCTCATCTGATTGTTCAATGCTTGGCGAAGATCATGCTGATCTTCAAGCTGGCTTTGGGCTGTCAAAGCACTGGATAAACAGGTGACCTCATATATCATGTATAATCTTAACAGCAAAATTGGTGATTGTCTTTATCCTTTCTTCTTTTTGAGCGAATGCAGGCATGGGCCTGCAAGAGGGTTGTTCAATGTAATTTATTTTGTTTCATGGTTCTAGGACTGTGTGTGGAAGCTTTTATATGATACTAAGTGGACTAACATCCTGTGGATCTACATAGAGATTAAACCTATTACATACTCTTTTGCTTCTAGTCCTGTCATACATAACCTACTTTTCGACTTATGACTGAGAGCCAATTGACATTTTGATATGCAAGCCTTTGTCAGGTCCAAAAAGAAGTGTGGGGCACATTCTGGTTTATTTTCTCTTCGCTCAGGTTTCGATTCTTTTACTGCTTCAGGACTGACAACAAGGATGAAAGGTGTAATCCTCCTGGAGATGTAACCAAGGGCCTTTATGACGGTTTCAGTGAAACACAAACTGAATCTCAGGTCTCTGCTCTTCATAGGTTAAATTTGTTTTAGAATTTCTTTGACAAAAAAGCATCTTTGCATACCGAACTCTAAAGGTCATAATCATTGTTAGAGTTTTGGTGGCGCTACTGGGAACACTTATGTGACACTTGCGCCAAGACATTCAGTGACACATTTATTTGTGATTTTAGCTGTTGCAACACCATTTGCAAAAAAAATTCTGTTCATCAGTTTCACAAATATAAGTCGTTACATTCTTGTAGTGAAGTTCACGTCGGGCTTAAGCATTCTTGTGACCCCAATTGGTTTCTACATATTGGTGATATGCGGCTTGGTTGTTTGCAGGTTGTTGGCTATGAAGAAGATCTGTCTGGCAGGCAAATGATAATAGACAGAGTCAGAACGAGAAGTAGCAAGCCTTAAGTCCTAGTATCATTGCTTGGACTTTCAGCAGAGCTTGCCACAAGGAAACAAGAAGAATTGAAAAGGAAAAAGAGAAGGAAAGCATGAAGAACTTAAGCTTCAAACTGTTGAAGGCATGGTTCACAGCTTTTCTAGTTCTACACCGTAATTGCTTTCTTTTACCAGCTTTCAGCTAATGTAATCTAACCATCTTTGTCCACCCAATGTGTCTGAAGGTAAGGAAGAAAGAATGGTTCTGCTGGCACTCCATATATCGCTTCTATCATTAAGTAAATTTTTGCACAAGGTATAGCCATATAGAGTTGCGCATGGATATCTTTAGCGAAGAGTCTAGGTGCTAATAGAGCTGGCTCATATGAGAGAAGGTGACGTTACTTTATTATAGGCTACTTCCAAGGTTCTACTTTTGTGTTAAAACAGTCATTGAAACACAAGAAGCGTAAAGTTTAATGGAAATGGATGGACAGTAGATCTGTTAGTTCCTTTCGGCGTCTACTTTTGCCTTGTGTTGTTTGGCATATTTATGTTATGTCATGTTGAACTCGAATAGAAAGGGCTTCCACTAAACATAGTTAGCGATCATTCAAACAACACGATCCCCAACAGCACCCCGCCACCACTGAATTCAGTTCTTGAATTTTGTTCTCTTAAGAGAAAACTGTTTTGGAGGAGCTTCTTGAAGATGATCAGCAGGCTTAAGCTATATCGCTTACTAAGCTAGCATTGCACCCAAATGGGAATTCATACTTCAGGATGGTATTCCTAACTAGAAGAGATAATCGTGTATTTGGCGAGGCAAGCGACTCGAGCTACATTCATCACGTTGGCATGGCACTGGTGTTCAGACTCTTCACGAAAGGATTAACTGAGTCATTGGTAGCAGCATATACCAAAGGACTTCGTAGTTCAGCCGGAGGGAACCGGTTAAGAAATGTGGACATCTCATTGCTTCGTCTTGACTAGGGCTGGCAAAATATGACCCAACTCATACAACCCAACCCAATCCGTTTATTTTTATTCTCTGCGGGTCAACCCAATCCGTTTATTTTTATTCTCTGCGGGTCAACCCAATCAAACCCGTGGGATGGTCAGTCGACCAGCGGGTCGAAACGGGTTCGTACAGGAGAGGAAAAAAACCCTAGGAACACATAACATACTCCACACTCGCCGTCGGCCCGTTGGTTCTCTTCCGCGGCGCCTTCCGGCTACCGTGACAACCACTACCATCTCCGGTGGAGCCTCTCTCCATCACCCGAGTAATATTTCCCCCGCCGATAGTCCCTTTCTCCATCGCCGTCAGTTCCTCTCCTTATCGCCGGCAGCCTCCTTTCCAATTTCCCTCACTCCTAAATCCCAGTCGCGTGACGGGAAGGTCACAGCCGCCAAGGAGGTCAAGGCGTGGTTCGAGGAGGCTTCAAGACCGGCAACAACCCGTGGTTCTTCTCCAAGTTCCGGTTCTGAGGAGAGATCCAAGTTGGTCCATTTTGTTTCTTCTTCTGTTTTTTTCTTTTCAGTACTTGCTATTTTATGACTTGGGCTACGGTTTGTTTGATTTTAGGGTTTTTGTGGCATGTTTTGTTTGATCCTGGCTTGATCTGAGATGGGTATTTACTCTTGTGTTCGCTTGGTTTCAGCTTTAATACTTTTGTTGCCCAACGATGTGTTTTGCAGTAAGATCTGTTAGATGCAAATTCTTGCGGACCTAAATATTGTTTTTCATCTAAATATTCTTGCGATCTTCTGTTTCAGAAGAAAAAAGCTGTTCTACTTTCTAAGTGCGACTGTATACCACTGCGATATGTTTAAAAGGGCTGATTCAGTTTTCAAGTGGACTACCACGAGCTTTTTAGAGCAATTAATCAACCATTTGTGGACTGCTCCATGATTGCCCAATAAACAAGAGAATGTTCAGCTTTTGTTTTTCTTTTTCCTGTAACTAAAGAATTAAGTTGCACTAAGTCATGGCCAAACTGCTGCTAGGATGATAATACAATAGTGGATCAAGCAAAGTTTGACATCAGAGTTCTCTTGCCTGCTTTAGTTGACTTCAAGGACTTCTAAGTGTTGCACTTGATAATCTACTCCTAAATTACACTAAACTAAATGTAATTGATATGTGACTTGAAATAAATTACCTTCATCACATAACTTTTTGCAAATTGTCAAGAAATCGTGCTGAAGCACGTTAGACATCATATATACTCCGCCTTTGTACTTTCTTTCTGGATAATTAGGAAACTTTCGGTTTGATGCTATGATAACGATGGCAATCATCAATGTTAAAGGCAGTTTTACTTTCTTTCTTTTGTTTGAAATTTTTAGCTTGACACTTTTAGATATGGATTGGGAACAACAAGAAGCAGGGGATCCACAACCTGGATAACTTGGCATTATGTAAAGAAATGTTTTTTGCAATTGCAATTCAGTAGCATATATGAGATTCATTGAGATACATCTGCTTTATCAGTGGCCATGGAGGTTGTATTTGCGAGCACTGAATTGTTCATTTCAAATTCCTTCAGCTGCTTCATCTTGGACTAAGTTTGGGCGGTTTTCCTTCTTGTCTTTGCAGGATTTGGCACTTACAAGTATCCTACAGGGGTACTGATGAGTAGACACTGGAACATGGAAGCTTTTGAATATGTTGATAGGATTCAGATAGGGATTAGTTGGGTTTAGCTCTTTTAATTTTTCCTAGGACTATTTATATATATTGTGTTGTTTGGGAGACATTTCTCCTGTGCAGATTTCTTCTGCAATGGGCATGCAGATTCATTGCAATACGTAGTTGTGTGGTTGTAAATGTAAAGATTGTCATGTGTTTTGGGTTTCATGAAACTTTAACTATGTAAAAGTAATGTTTTCCCTTTTAGTAGTTTTAGTTTGTAATTGGTGTATTAGTTTTTTGTTAATTTGTAATATAATGGGATGGAAATATCTTTTTCATGATAACAGTACCAATTGCACAGGGAAAAAGGGAGAACGCCCAAAAAAAATCCTAATGGGTCGGGTCCAAGTGGCTGACCCGTTTTTTACCCAACCCGCACCAACCCAAGGCATGCTGGACCCGTTTCTGACCCAACCCATCTCTGACCCATAATTCTTTGACCCAACCCAGCCCAACCCGCCCATTGCCACCCCTAGTCTTGACCTATTTCAACTTTTGATATGGCTACCTTTGTTCTTTGGCCGGGTGTTAAGGTACATGGCTTACCATCATCAATTACTTGG
The DNA here is from genome assembly GCA_033070095.1 of Escallonia herrerae. Lineage (NCBI taxonomy): Eukaryota > Viridiplantae > Streptophyta > Magnoliopsida > Escalloniales > Escalloniaceae > Escallonia > Escallonia herrerae. The sequence continues at coordinate 165,948 of JAVXUP010001889.1, read as the reverse complement.
AAAAGGAACGGATTTTCATTAGCATTTTTTGGAAGTAACTGTTCAAGCAGCTATTTACCCAGTACTTTTGAGTAGCGCTTGTGATCCACAAGCACAAGCAGATGGATAATTTGAAAGGTTAAACAGATGCCTTTAGAACTATTGCTATTTGAGAAGCATGACAAGCCACAAGCCTCCAACTGGTAGTGTTGGCTTTCCTTTGCAGAATGTAGGACACCCTTTCAAACCTCGTTGCCGAAGCACAAACGTAGTCGCACCTCAAGAATTCTTGAGGGACATGGTCCAACTAATTGAGGAAAGCACAGGAAAGGTAAAAATGCTTTGCGGACAAGCACAGTAATTAAGGGTGATTTAACCGTTTGGTCGCATAAAGTCAAGAAATAGCGGCAGCTACTATTTTTCCCATGTCTTCAAGGAACTACACCTTTGAAGCTTGAAGCATCCCGAGCTTCAAAGTGAGTGGTTCTTTGACAACCCTGGGATCTGGCTCTAGTCGAGGTTGTGCTCATTAAACGGCTTTAGCCGAATTGAGAAGGAACAAAGCTAAAGGGAAGCATGAGCAGCAATCGAAGGTTGAGTGGTTGTGACTTGGGGATGAGTTGCGATGGTTGTCATGTGTGGCAAGGGGCCAGGTCGTGTTGGTAATCTAAGTAATGTTCCCTTGTCGCCAAGCACCCGGCTAACCAAATTATTTAAAACTTATTGGGTTAAACTTGTTTGGAATTATGGTGCTTCTGGGTCTTTTTTTTTTTTTGATAGAAGAGAGAATTGCATTGAAAGATACAAAGTTTACAAAAGATAGCCATTTTGGCTATACATAATAGTTCATGACTATGCTTGTCATGTAAGAAGATAAATAAAAAAAAGAGTTCGGGGCTTGCAATAATACAAAAGCAAAGGAAGGCGGATATAGATCAATTACAGCAAAAATCATTTACCCAGTCCTGATATACGGCTATGCGGACATAGCATGCAAAAGCGGCTAATGATCACGCTTCCTTTAGTTGCAAGCCACTGGCTCTGGTGGTGCTAAGGTAATGCATAAAGTGAAGAAGCTGACAGAAATCATACAAGATTGGCACCACAGTGTCTGGGACATCGTCAGAGTTTGTGAGCTGAGAAAGTAAAAAATTTAGAGTCAGTCATAAGAATAATGTGATTTATATGATTAGATTTCACCCAAGTCGTTACTAGTAGGAGGCCCTTTGCTTGTGCAGATAACCAATCAGAGGCCTTGGAAGAGAAAGCTGTTGATCCACATCTTACGTTTGATAATTAAAGCAAATGAGGCCAATCCTTACTTTTAACCTTTCTTTGTCGTAAACTATTGCTAGGTAAATAGAAATAGGTCGAGGGTTGGAACAAGGACAAGTAGGGGTGAGGGGGTGGAGAGGCTGAAGAGGTTGTTGTCTGCTAGGTTTAAGAGGCGGGGGATTGATGATGGGTATGGCTGTTTGGAATTTTGAGATTTTTATCATCAGTTCTACTATATCTCTTATTAGGTTGTGGGTTTGAATTCTGATAGTCTAAAAATGCAATGGTTATGGTGGAGCCAGATGCACCAAGAAGTGGTTAGGCTGGATAAAGGTGGTTTCCTATACTTGTTTTTTTTTTTTTTGTTGATATCCAAACAATCAATCATTTTCGAAAAGGAGAAGAAAGGTTATTTCTTTCTTTTTATCCCAGCCGGTCCTCCAAAACATATTGGTTTCATTAGGGGCACTTTTTAAAGAGGTGATGAATAGTCTTTGCTTTCGAGAGGCAAAACGGACAAAGGGGTGTAGAGGTTATATGGAAGCGGTGGAGTTTAGATTGTAAAGGTAATTTGTCCCAGATAGCCTACCAAAGAAGGGATTTTATCTTTTGTGGTACGGGTACGGACCACAAAGTCTTCCAAAACCTTTCATGTCCCAAATGGGGTGGTAGTTGCCTGACTGCCCGAAGTTTTGCTGATTTCTTCTCATAGAGCATGTCATATTCTGATGCAACAGAGAATATGCCAAATGAGGTATGTTTCCAAACTAATTGATCTGCCATTGCAAAGGAGGAAAGGTGTATGGCTTTGATTTTTTGACGACATGATGATGAAACGACGAGTCAGAGATTTGTTGTCGCAGCTACTATTAATAATGAGGTCACTAACTCATTGTGGAGGAGGTTGTGATTGTTGTTCGGGAGAAGTGGCTTAAATTGTAAATGAGGGATCCAATCATCCTACCAAACATAGATTTGAGATCCAGTGCCTAATTGCCATCGCAAACCTTCCTTGAGGATTTTCTGCCCTGCCATCATACTTTGCTAGCCCCAGGAAAAATTGACTTTGTCTGGGCTAAAGAGGAAATTCGATGTAGAGCAGTATTTACCCATAGTTGTGTGGCGAGTAAAGATTGAGGTACCCTCCAGCATGTTTTTGCCAGTAGTGGTTTGTTAAATAATTTTGTATCCTAGAATCCCTGTTCTCCTTGAAGTTTGGGTGCACAGAGGGCTTGCCAGATTATCTAATGTATACCACCGTATAGCTTGGGGCCTGACCAAAGGAAGTGACCAAGTATCGAGTTAATTTTCTTGGTGACGTATTTAGGAAAGAGGCATACCTGCATGTGATACGAGAGGTGGGATGATAGCACCAAGTTAAAGAGAGTTGTTCGTCCTGCTTTATTCAGGAGGCATCCCTTCCAACCCCCACATCTGGCTTTAATCCTTTCAATAAGCTCGCTGAAGAAGATTTTCTTGTTAGTGATAATATCCAACATAGTACCGAGGTATGATCCAAAATTGTCGATCCTTTTCCCAACCATTCCGTTATTTTCTCGACACGATCTTGTGTAGCATTGGGGCTAAGGTAATGGAAAATTTGTCATGGTTGATCTGTTGTCCTGATTCCTCACAATATCTTTGTAGAAGGGCCGTAAAATAGCACATGATGAGTGAGTTAATTTGGTGAAGATCATAATATCATCGGCAAAAAATAAGTGATTAAGAGATGTGTATCTTCATCCAGCAACGATACCTAGGAGATGTGCTGAGAGTTGGCCTCGTTTGAGGAATGAAGAGAGCATTTGGCACAAAGAAGGAATAAATATGGTGAGAGGGGGTCGCCTTGTCGAAGTTCGCATCTAGGAATGAACCTTTCTATTGGGGATCCGTTTAGGAGGATTTTGTATGAAACACTAGTGACACAGGTCATAATCAATCGGATGAGAGAGTTAGGAAATTTGAAACGAGTAAGAACATGTTCCAGATAATCCCATCTGACCCGGTCATAGGCCTTGCTCATGTCCATTTTTAGTGCACCATATACCGAATTCCCTCTTTTTGTGTTCCAAATTTTGTTGGTGATTTCTTGGGCAATCAAGATATTATCGGCTATTTACGGTCACTGATGAAAGCATTTTGATTATTCGATATTAGGAAAGTCAAGAGTGGTTTAATTCGGTTGGCAAGAGTTTTGGCGATAATTTTGTGGATCGTGTTACAGAGGGATATCGGTCTGAAGTTAGCTGGCATTTTTGGTTTGGACTTTTTGGGGATTAGAACAAGAAAAGTCTTATTTGATTCTTTGAGCATGTGACCAGAGCAGAGGAAGGAGAGAACAGTCGATATGACAGGGGTTTCCAGGAAGCTCCAATAATGTTGGTAGACAAAAGCAGGAATACAATTTGGTCCCGGAGCTTTGATGGGTTTAATATCAAAAAGTGCTTGCTTAACTTCCTTTGCAGTAAAAGGTAATGAAAGCCACGAGATTTGATCAGGTAAGAGGCAATTTGGCATGGGGTTGTTTTCTTCGGGTGTCGTCCACCGAGGAATTCCATCAGTAGACGGGCAAAATATATCTTTGAAGTAAGTTCGTAAACATGCCGAGATCTCTTCGTGCAAAGTGAAGGTGTTTCCATGTTCATCTTCCAGGTAGGATATTTTGTTGTTCTATCTTCGGATAATAGTAAAGGTATGGAAGAAACGAGTATTTATGTCTCCTAGTTATAACCAGCGAATGAAGGACTTCTGGGCCTAGTATGTTTCTTCGCACTCGAGTAGCTAGTCAAGTCTTTTTCTTGTCTGTTGGTCCATGAGTTGGGCATCAGGATTTGGGAGTTGACTTTGAAAATGATTAATTTGTAATTTTGCTTCTTCAATTTGTGTCCCCAAGTTTCCAAAGCATCTCTTGTTCCATTCCTTCAAAAAATTTAACTTGAGTTTTCCCCTATAGGTTGTTTTGAACATTGGTGAGCCTTCACATTCTGTCTCCCAAGCTTTTCGGATGATAGATTCACATTGAGGGTGTTTTAACCACATAGCTTCGAACCATTGTGATCGAGCAAGGTATCGAAGAGTAGGATGATCTTATAGTAGTAGTAGTAGTAGTAGTAGTAGTAGTAGTAGTAGTAGTGGAGCATGATCCGAGTGATGTATGCCTAAGTTTTTAACTTGGGCACTTGAGAACAGAGAAAACCAGCTGGCATTAGCTACATATCTGTCCAGTCTCTCATAGGTGCATTCAATAACTACTCAGTTATTGGTCCAAGTGTATGGGGGGCCCACCCAGTGAATATCTGCCAAGTGATTTCAGAAAATCTCCGAGAAGATTATGGCTGGGGATACAGTGATTGTTCACGCCTGTTTTATCTAAGCTTGCTAGAACCTGATTAAAGTCTCCTATCAGTAGTAAAGGTTTGGAAAAAGGATGAAAGGATATTCAAGATATGAGTCCAGGTGTCCTTTCTTTTTGCTAAATTTGGGTTGTCATAAATAAATCCTGCTAGCCACAAAGTTTCTTGAGAGCTATGGAATTCCATAAGGATAAGGTTTTTGTCCTTATATAATAGAGTTTCATCGGCTTTATCAATCCAACCAACCCATAGTCTAGCTTTTGTACTCAGAATCCCAGATGGATTAACCCCAGTAGAATTGTTGTGTTATCAAAATCATGTTTTATTTCTTGCAGGAAGACACACCCAGGTGAATAGGTGCGAGCCAGATTGATCACAACTTTAATTGTTCGGACCTGGCCTAAACCGCGACAATTCCAGTTAAGGATGTTCATTGGAGGTGAAGGGTTTGCTTAGGGGCAACACCCAAAACCCATTCAGAAGTACAAGAAAAAGAATTGGAGGGGAAAGGAAGGAAAGGGTTATGGCATAACCCAATACATCTCTTCCCCGAGGATGTAACCTCAATAAATCGAGGTACCAGAAAGAATTCCAAACTACCTCTGTTTAAAATTCCTACACCATGCCGGCTACCAGCCCTTTCATAATCCAAACACCTTCTTTTAATAGAAAAAGTTTGATGCCTTAAGTTTGCAAAAATATGTAGCCGCTCTAATGGATCGATAGAGTGATTCGACCAAATTAGATTTCTTAGCCGAACCTCATAGCTGAAGGGAATCGACTTTACCTGCTCTCCTAAAAATTTTACAAGCAAGGGTTTATTCATCCTTTTTTTCCCTAGGATTCCGTCAATTATTACAATTTTTTAACTATGACTAAGCAAGCGATGCATAATAGTGATAGACATGAAGCATGATGATAGATGAGGATGACCAGCATACTGCAAAGATGAAATTAATCTAAGGGAGGAGAAGTAATGAACACCAGGTGGAATTTTCAGTGAGTCCGAATCTGTTGGTTTTGATTTTTTTGATGATCGCTGTATCTTCAGAGAGGGGAATCTGCATTGGAGTTCGCTTGTGACGATTGATGCTTGTTTTGCCCTCCACGGTGTTTTCAGAAAAATTGATATCCTCTATTCCAGTAGTGGAGGTAGCAGCTGAATCAGTACTTGAGACTTTAAAGTTTGGCTCCTAGAATATTGTTTCAGAAGGTTCTTTATGCTCCATGATTGGTGCTTTGCCTTTTCCCTGGATATCCTGCCAATATGGGTCCAAGTCCAGAATGTGCCGACGAGGATTAGCTGCAGACCCTAGGCCTTGAATGAGGTTCGGTATACTTAGTTTCAGTTCTTGTTTGAGTATCGTCATTTTTTTGTGCAAGGGCACAGGGGATGGGTCAAAGTTGGTAGAGTCGTGGTTTGCTGGCGATGGTAGTGAGAGGGCACTAGTGTAAGAGGGAATGGTCAAGGCTATTGGGCGGGATAGCTGTAAGTGATGTGGTGTAGACGAGGAAGCTAGAATGTTGGAAGTATGGATAACCATGGTGTTGTTCTGGTTGTGTAGCGGGTCGATGGTAAGGGGTGACTTTGTAATAAGATCTTTATATAAGTGGGGGTTTATTGGGTGGGAAAAGAAAGAGAGGCCCAGATCCGATAGGCCTAGAATAAAGTTTGCTAAGGTTGCAATGAGCCTTGTATTTGGTTCAGGATTGGGATTGGGACTAGATATGTAGAGAGATTCTAGTGTTGGCCCATCTAAAAGATGTGATAACGCCTGTTGGGATAAGGAGCCCACTTCCATGGTTCCTGAAGATATTTGTTCAACTGGAAGAGGAAGATTTGGATAAGGATGTTGGGGGATAGTTTATCCTGTAGGATCTGGAGCTCCAGGTGCCACTTGCATGCCAATGATGACGTGATCCAGAGAGATTGGATTTGCCAAATAAGAGTCATCATCAGATATTGGCGCATGAGCTGCTATAGTGACATAGGGATTTGGTGCTATCGTGGCTGAAAGGCCGCCAGGTATTTTTACTTCATTTTCAATGGGTTTTCCTCTAGAGAATCATTGATTTTCAATTCGGTTGATAGATCAATTTCATCTTGGGATGTTTTTGGCAAATCCGAATCGGTTCCAGGTTGGGGATCAATTTCCACATCTTTGTCCTCCATCCCTTGTGCATTTTGTATATCTTGATCGTTTTCAGCTGGAAGATGTCTTGGTAATTTGGGTTTTTATTTTTAATTTGTTGTGCAGATTCGGCCTCATGGTCCTCGATCAGGGGATCAATATTGAGATTGTTAATGTCATCATCTAAGGATGTCGTTGCTTTCGGGAAGAGTTCATATTGAGGCTGTATCACCATATCTTGGTCAATCTCAGCATTGTTCTCATCAAAATTTAACACATGTGAAACCGAGGCCATGGCATAATCTTCATTTCTATTTTTTGGTGTAGGAATTGGTGAGAAGGCATCATATAGGTGCTGTAAATAGGATCCGGTAGCAGTCTGGGTGATTAGTATCCTAGAAGTCGGATTCCAGTCAGAATTAGGAAGAGCTCTAAGAGTTTTGTTGAACATGGGGTGACCATCGAGAATGAAGGTAGGATATAGCTCTGGACCAGGTATGTGAGTTGTTCTGCATTTGAGGGAGTCGACGACTTCTAACAGGGAAGCGGTGCTAGTGATGTTTTCATGACCTATTCTTCCACATCGGAAACAAGCCCGAAAAATGCGTTCATAGGTGCAACGGAGTAATTGGACACCCTCATTGTCCAGCCGGTTGAGAAAAATGCTAGGTAGCAGGGGGCATCTACTAGCACGTGTACCTTCAGCTGAAAATAATCCCCATTTTTAATCCAACGCTTCGACCAATCAATCTCTAGAAGGTATTCCACGGCAAGACCTATCATTTGGGCTAAAGAGTAGTGGTAGTAATCACTTGGAATATTGCTAACCTGCATCCATAGATCAACGGTGCAAAGTTTAACGGTATTATAGACCACATGGGGATACCACTCATGTAGTACTAGCAGGGCTCCAAGGACCTTCCATGGGCCATTGATAAGTATTAATCTTGCATCCAAAACAAAAGAGAACCGGAAGAGGAATACGTTGGGGATTTTGGTGATTACAATAAGGCCCTGAAGTACCCAGCATTCATTCACTTTGTTTTGTATTTGAGTTTGAATAAAGATACGGGTATCTTGAAACTTACCAAATAAAAGCAGGTCCTTACCCACTCGTGCCTCTCTTACCTGTTGTTCATCGAGAGTGAGCATGAAAGTCCTCATATCCAGTTTTTCAGCTTCTTGAATATTGCCATCTATATGTAAAGGGTCCTCCATGTGTGGTGGGTTGGGGACCAAGGTTTATACGATATGGACAGTATATTGTGGGTGGAGTTGGTGCAAAAAAGGTTCTTAGAAGTAACTGCTTGATTTGGACAATGGGTGTTTAAGAGGGAGTTCTTACAGAGTGGAATTCATGGGTATTAAAAGACAGAAGAAGAATAGGGGTTGCCTTACCGGACTGCAACTATCATTTACAAGGAAAGGGGCAAAGAAAGTTGTTTTTTTTTTGGGGGGGGGGGGGGGGAGAAAGCATGCAAGGCGACACACTTTTTTGGTCCTGCTTTATGCTTCTGGGTCTTGTAACCAGCAAGATTTCTTTCATTTCATTGGGTTTGATTTGAGTTTGGATTATGGTGGTGATGCTGGTTTCAACTTGAATAGGTGTAGTACGGTGTTTTGATTTTGAATTGTGGTGGCGGTGGTTGTGGATTCATTTGAATTGTGGTGGTGATCAATCAGTATAATGCTTTAGGTTATTGAATTGGATAAAATTGTGGTATCGAAGAAATCCGTGGTAATTTGGTAATGGGTGGCATGGCTGATGGCGGGTGTGGTCACTGTTGGTCAGAGAGGTTGATGGCGGTGTTGGTTGCAATGTTGGTGGCAGTCTTGAGCATGGGTGGCCATGGTGGTTGGTGGCTGCCTTTATCGCAAGGGCCAATGGCCGTAAAGGTCATGGAGGCATCCCGAGCTTCAAAACGAGTAGTCCTTTGGAAAACCAATAAAAATAGAAAAAAAAAAGCTTAAAAAATAAGGCTTTTAGGCACTTCTGTGGCATTTTTTTGTTTTATACGAGAATTTCTTATTTGGCAGTTTTTATGTTTGATTTTTCTTTTATTTTCAAGAGTCCATATTATTCTAGTATATTAGGTGCTTGAATTCCTTTTCAAAAAAAAAAAAGAAGATGGCTAGGCATGTCGGAATTGCATCAACCCATCAACTGTGAATAGATGGCAAAACGATTGGACTTAATGTACTAGGTCTTGAAAATAATAAATTATTAAGGCTGAACTCCCTATGGTTTCAAATGTTTGACAAACAAAATTATGTGGTTTTGAATTAATTAACTAGAATCTTGACATTTTAAATTTCAAACAATTGGGCCCAAATTCAACTTGCTGTAAAATTTAAGTGGATAAGGGGCAAAGTTGTACAAATGTATGTTTCAAAAAGATTTTTGATCTCACATTTCTATCAAGGTCTTTCTCCCGTTCTCCTACCATCGCCATCCTCACCAATACTGCCATCATATCATCAATAATCATTACAAAAACCCGTCGCATCGCCACTCATGACAATCATTATGCAACTCTCACCACCCATCACCAAATCAAAACTACTCAACCTTCGGTTGCTGATGGCTTACCTTTAGCCTTGTCCATCCCTAACTCGGCTTTAACCGGTGAAATGGACATAGCCTCTACTCGTGCTGGATCTTATGGCTGGTTAAATAAGGTTCCTTTTGGGAGGAACATGTGGGCCAAGTACCAGGCCAACAAGATTCTTTTTTGCACAAAAAAAAGATTATTTTAACTTACTAGGTTTTATTTGTTTTAGGATTATGGCTGTAGACACCCCTTTTGTAGTTTTATTTTGTCTTTCTTATTTGTTTTATTGGGTTTTGTTGATAATTAAGTTTATTATTGTAATGGAAGTTACGCCTAATCATCTAATGAGCCTAATCTATTTAATTAAGTCAAATAAGTGGTCCAGTCCAACTCAGATGGAGTCCAGTTCAGATGGCTAAACAAGTCTAGCCAGGTCCAATTAAGAGATTGTGATTGGTTAGACGAGTTAGAATTAACTTGTGATTTATCCTTGATGCATATGACTAATCCCAAATTTATATAATATCTGGAGATAATTTTCGAATCTGGTACATCCCTTCTATTTTTTTTAGAGATAATTACCAAGTTAAGGACTGATAATGTCCCAAAATTTGAAAAAAAAAAATCTTAAAATTTTAAGGTGTGAATAGGACGGTTCCTGTCGTATAACATAGTCTCGACAATCTTAGAGTCTTTTTATAGTCCTTGGACAATCTTAGAGTCTTTTTATATTCCATAATAGATTAGTAGTCCTTGGACATCTTAGAGTCTTTTTATAGTTTTTTTCTTATTTTCCTTGAATTTTTCTTATTTCCTTTGGTTTAATAAAAAAAGATGGCGAATCCTAATTTTAGACATTTCACGGGTCTAAAAGTTTGTTGAGGCAATTTGCTACAATGGCACTTCTGGTTTTTAGTGCCGACAAGACTTATTTCATGTTATCGGTTTGATTTGGTTTCAGTTTGTGGTGGTGATGTGGTTTCAACTTGAATTGAAGTGGTACAGTGGCTTGATTTTGAATTTAAGCAATTGTGGTGGTTATGGTGGATTCACTTGAATTGTGGTGGTGACAGGAATATGCATTGCTTTATATTGTTGAATTGGATGAATTCGTGGTAATGAAATTTTTTTGGGTAATTTGGTGATAGGTGGCACAACCATGGCGGCGTTGTCATGGCAGAGAGGTTGGTGGCAATAAACATCATGGACGTTGGTGGTAGTGTTGACCATGGTTGCTCATGGGGTTGGTGGCTATGTGCATCAAGGGTCAGTTATGGTTGCTAGAGCTAAAATTGCATTTCCAATCAGCAGATGATATTTGTCACTATGAGTTTCGATTAGTTTTGGTCAACTTCGAAATTAGTAGTTACTTTATAGGGTGAATTAGGGTTCTGAAGGACTCTGACTTGATCCCCAAAGATCAGGCCCAAGGTCCAGCCGTTACTTCTAATTTTATTAGGGTTCTTACATCTATGCCTATTTAAAGGAAACTCCCTTAAGTACGAAAACATAGATTGACATGTATATACCGTGTTATCATTACTTTCTCAGAATTCTACCATTTAGTTAGGCTCCGACTTAAGTATCAGAGAGCTCCCATGCTGGAACCCCACCCGGCGGGTTACTGTTTTTCTTGTCTTGCAGGTCATCGTTTCAAGCTATGGTTTCTGGTTAACTTTCTAGCAGCAACAACAATGAAGGTCATGGAGGGCGGTGGCCATGGCGGTCAGGAGGCAACGACGATAGGGTAGAGAGGACAATTAATATGCATGGTGGAGTGAATTTTGCCCTAAAGATTTAAGACTTCATTACTTTAGTTTGGACTATCAATAAACGTGGCCAAGCTTCAAAATTCAATTGTACTACTAGTTATTTGCGTAAATACCTTTCAATTATGGCATGTGAAGTGCACTTTGATGGTCGTTCATTTTGGGTCAAATTGCAATCATTTTTTGACTTCGGGGGTTTATTTTTTAATTTGAAATCACATGATTTTGTTTCCTAATTTGCATGCCAATATCCTTACCCACAATTCTTTTTGGCTGTAAAAATAAAATATATGTAATTGATCATCCAATGGAAAATAGTTGCCAAAAAAATATATTTTATTGTATATGCTGCTTAGGCAAAATTGATATTACTTTTTATTTTGGACAAAAAGTCATTGAAGTTCAAACTAATTACATTGTCAAACAACAAAAGCCTATACAATCTCTTACACAACCTCTAAATATTCAAAAACTAGACAGTCTCCATAGCAGTACCTGTTAAGAATCTCTGAGTGTCAATCCACCAAGCTTGGCAGAGGTTTCTATTATGGACTATGCAAGGAGTTTGCTTCCACCTGTGAACTCTACACTTTACACATTGTTGAATAACATGAAGATAACCTTGAACATTTGCATATCTATGTCTAAGATTCTAGCATTTCTTTCTTGCCAAACACAATATATAGTGACAGCCATAGAGAGTTTACATAGTTCAGCTTTAAAACTTAAGACCATGACACTAAAGGTATATTGTAATATCCCAACTTTCGGGAGCTGTTTAAAATAACCATCAGTGTACCGAAAAATAAACGGGGGTTAAATTTGAGGAATGCTCGGATATTAATAGAGTATTGGAGCTTAATATAATTTTTGAAATATTCGGGGGCATTTTCGTAATTTTGAAAAACATTGGGGGCTAAAGTGTAATTTTGTAAAGTTACACTTAGGTGTCAAAATTAGAAAGAAATGGTCATAATGTGGCCATATCCAACTATCCAACTAAGTCTCGGATGACTAATGAAATCTAAAGATAAATGAACGAAGTGGATGAAATTGAAACAAAAGAAAAAAGAAAGAATGTGTTGGGGAGGAAAACGCAAATATAAGAAAGTTATGAACATGAATAGTGCGTGAACAGTAACCCATGAGGAACACAGCAAACGGAGGAGAAAAACAGAGAAGAAAAAGAAGGGAAGAAGAAGAGGAAGAAAGAGAAAGAAAAATCCTAAATCCTAACGGAGCAATCCCTCCATCTCAAGCCATTAATTGTGAAGAACTTATGGTTAATTTGGTTGTAATTGTGTGTGTGTGTATCGGAATATATGTATATATATGCGTATTGATGGAGATTATGATGAAATTATGAATAATTGGTGACTATGAAGGCTTAGAAAGGAGAAAATGAGAAAAATTGGTAGGGATTTTAGTGTTGTGCGTGCATTTTGTATGAATTTAGTGTGTGTTCTAAGTCTGCGTTCATGGTGTGTTTCGGGCCAGATGAGGGAGTGAATTTGGGTGGATTAATGGATGTAATGGTATGTTAAAATGTGTAAAACAAGGTAGAATTAGGTGAATTTGGGTGGAATTGGAAGTGGGTGTGGATGAATGAGTGGGATTCATGTGAAAGGGGTGTCTCAGCCATAAGAGATGTGAGGAAGAAGATGACTGTATGAAGAAAAGGTGAATTAGTTTGTGTGTCTGTGTGTTTGATTTGAATAGTGACTGTTTTTGTCGCTAAAAACCAAAATTATTTTAGGTAGTTTTCACACGAATTGTTAGGAATAGCTAGGGTCAAAATTAGACAAAATTTAAAACTGTAATCCCCAATATTTTGCGAGACGTACGCTTTGGAATTTTTTGTGTCTGCGAAGGATGCTAATTTTGGGTACTGATTAAAAAAGTTTATCAAATTATTTAGCATAGCAAACCAAGATATTTCGATCTGAAAATTTCAGAAAAAGCTTATTTTGCTGATATGATTCATTGTCTAACATTTCGTGCCATTCTGAGGCCAATATGTATTTTTTCTGAAACTGGCCTTTTAGCGCTCGGTCCGGACACCAACACAAGATTTTGGAAAGAAAATTTTTAAAATATTTTTTAGGCCAAAAATGATATCAGGATGCATAAAATAGCATTTTAAGATATTTTGATATTTTTCTCGGTGCCGAAAATAGAGGGCATTTTGATAATTTGCCACCCTGGGGGTATTTTGGTAATTTTTCTCATAAAGGGTATTTTTGAGTAAAGTTACATATGGTAAGAATATTTTGCTGATTTGGCTTACAAAATGATTAATTTGATGATTTAAGTGTAACGGAGGGTATTTTGGTAATTTGACCTAAGAAAGGTAGTTTTGCGTAAATTGACATACAATAAGGTTATTTGGGTGATTCTACTTACAAGAAGGCCGTTCAGGTAATTTAAGTCTAAGAGGAACATTTTTTTATCATTTTACACCTGAGGGCATTTTGGTAATTTTGCATACCCGGTGAGGGAAGTTTATTTTGACAGTATGTGTGAGTCTGTATTAAGCTACAATATTGTACTGTAGGCTGTGTTCTAATGAATCGATTATTCCATTTAAGGTAAAGCTAAAGACTTTCTGGTTAGGATAAGCTAGATGCAGATCCATGTAAGAAATTATATCTGAACCCTGGGTAAGGACTTTCGTCCGAACCTTTATTTGATAACCCGTACTTGTAAGTACTCCTTTGAATTACTTACTACTAATGTCGAACTCTGAAGTATGCATTGATATCAGCATGTTCTTTGTCCAGAAAACCCAAATATTAAACCTGGATCGATTATTTGAAAATCTTGTGATGCTCGCCTGTTATTGCGTCCTGAGCAAATTTGACAATTGTTTGTATCCGTTCTTCCGGATTGTTGTACTTAAATTCGATAATTATTTGCAATCATTTTTGGTATTTATCTGTGATTTTTCTTCTGAAAATTCTGATTTTTTCTGAAAATTCCGAATGCTGACTTATGTCAGTATGATTGTTAGTATTGGAATCCGAATTAATTTTGGTAATTGAGCTTATATTCAAGCTAATTAATATTGTTGATTTTTCCGTGTTGACCTGGGTTTCCGTTTTGTGGGAGGGCGTAATATGGCTGGTTTGAATCCTGCAAGAAAAGCAGGCTAGCACCCAAGTGGACTAGTAATTTTTGTACAGTATGTGTGCACTACCAACTTTGCTTGAGTGGCATTTTAACCGCCCAGGACCAACGTTGATTTTTTTTATTTTATTCGCACCATATGTACCATGATTTGTGCTTGGATCGAAATTCCTTGACAAGTCATCAACGTATCATTTGAAATGATTTGTGCTTGTGTTGAAATCCCTAGAGAAATTCAGTATATTTTGAAAAGAACTGTCTCAGATGACCTGTGTACGTTTTGAAATCCTTTGAAAAACCATCATTGTATTTTGGAATGATGGCTTCAAAAATAATCTTTTATTGATCCTTTTGGAACCCATTGTGATGGTATTTGTCTATTTTGGTATTTATTTCTGATGAATATTGATTTTTTTGGGAATCATTGAGTGTTGACCGTTTAAAGTATCCTATAAATTTTTGTCAGTTGGATTCTTTGGAATTGTTTTGTAATCCTGTTGGTAGTCCTTATACGACCTTACTGAGCTCATAAAAGCTCACCCTTCATTTGTATCCCTTCTGCATGTGATGATAAGCGATAGCAAGTTCGGGAGTCTGTGTGAGGTTTCGGTAAGCTCGCCACTACAGTGATGTGAGACCCCTATGTGGGTCGGAACTGTCACCTTGTTTTGTAAGGTCTCGACTTTGTAAAGAACCTAGATTTTTATAGACCAAGTTTAAGCAGTTTGTAAGCTTGTATTTGAAGAATTTGAGATGGTATCGGATTAAATGTTTTGAAATATGTGTTAGTGAACAGATTTGACAGGTTTGATGTGATCTGGTAGGTTAACGACATAGGAGTTTGGGGCAGCGGAGCTCCGGATTTCCGGGGGCGTTACATATATCCACCTACAATTTCCTTAAAACCATTCTCAAAGTTCATTGGCATAAGAACAATTCATGAACAAGTGATTTTCAATCTCAGGCTAATGCAGCAGGAATACACACCGATCTTCTTGAATTGTATTCCACGCTTTCAATTTGGTTTTTATTCTTATGCCAACTTGGATAATAACCATAATAGAACTTTAGAAGTATGTCGTGTAAACCACATGAGTTTCCACCAAGGGACCTGAAGTGCTTTGGCTCTTACACCCTCCCGATTAGTGCTAATTGTGAAACTGCCACCATGATGTAAATTCTAGATAACCTTATCAGGTATCTAATTATTAGGCATACGAAATAGTGTGTTTAAGGCTCTTAGTTCATTGGATCTAATAGATGTCGTCTTTAGGCAATTTTTTCATGACTAATGGTACATACCTTAGCCTTGACGTCTGAACCAGAGGGATTAAATACAAAACTGTCCTATGTAATATGTACGTATTTGCAGTTCACTCCCCATATTTTCTACTTTAGTTATAATGTCCTCTGTAATTGACAAACCCATTGCAACTGAGTCCAAAACTGGACTCTGTCTATTTTTAGTCATTATTGGACTACCGTCTATTTTCGGTCATTAAGTCCGCATGTGCTGTTCACATACCATCTTTGCATGAGCATAATTTTCCATTACTTTACCCATTTTCCTCGGCTATGCCGATTGTGAAATCGGATAACGGTTCACTTGAACAGAGAGAACAGGAAAATAGAGAAAAGGGAAAACAGAGAGAGAAAGCGTGATAAATCAATACCCAAAAAACTTGAACCCTAGATTGGACCCTTTACCTTGAAGATTGATGGAAGATTCAAGATCAATTGGGAACCCTGAAAGAAGTACGATGACCAACCCATTTACGGTTAGTTTTTCAAAATGGCCATTTGATTTTCTCTGATTAAACTCTATTTTTCTGATTAAAGTACGAGATTACAGTATTGATTTTCGACCGTGAGAGTATTGACTAATTGTAGTGCTGAATAAAGTAAGTTTTTTTTTTTCTGTTTCATTGACATTTCGTGCCCAATTTTTATTGGTAGAACAATAGTCGCATATCTATCTAAGGAAGACAATGGGTGACCTGTCTAACATATATTTATTTTTGTAGTAGTTATTTTGTATTTTTACAGTAGTTAGTTTGTGATTTTGGATCTTTATGTTTGTTTATGCTTGATTTTAGACCATAGTCTTACATTATTGACAATAAAAGTTCATTATGGAGGTCAGCTTAAAAACATTCCACATAAAGAAAAGACAGAGCTTCATTAGATTATAGAAAGATTTGATTCCACCTATAGGAAGGAAGTGAGGGTTTTATTCCCCTTATAATATTTACTACTTTGACTATTGTAACTCTGACTTGTTGAGCCTTTTTTTAGATTAATAGGATGGCAGAAAGTGTAGGAGCTATAGGGTTTATGAACTATTATAAGAAATTTGGGTTAAACCTTAACAATAGACGAATGTAGATGGTTGTACAATCATATATTTTGGCATTGAAAAACTTCATAAATGAGGGCCAAACAGAAGTATACCTAGAAAGTTTGTCTGTACGAAATGATGGATGAGCTTGAGACTCAATTAGGGTTGAAACAAGGTAGGGAGTCCAATGTGGTTATTGAATAATTTGATGATTAACGTAATATGGTTAGAGGGGGTAATGCGGCTGTAAGATCAGGAACATAGGGTCAACAAGTGATAGTAGCTTTAGGTGAAGTCTACAATGTTCGAGCAATGCTGGTAATGAAGGGTTAGGTACATAAGCCTTAGTACATGTTGGCACTGAAGGGAGGAGAAATGTAATCCAGAAGAATAATGAGGGGCCAAGGAAAACTGGTAATGAGGGGCCAAGGAAACTTGTAATGCCCGAAACATTTTCCTTATAATGATTTTTCTTTTCGGGCCAAAATAAAATTTAGAGATAAGTTCTTGCTTAGTATTGGTAATTATTTTTAGTGACTTACAGCAACAATTGGTGGAACGAGGGATGCAACAACCTGTTAATAATTTTTCTAACACGTAAAATATCGTAAATAGTTGATTGGGTATTTTCTTTGGCAATAATAGAGAATCGGCAAAAATTAGGGGGCTTTTATGAAATTCCTCTAGCTAGGTTTTCTTCTTTCTTGTATATATATTTAACCTTACGGAGTCAGCCGACCCTAGAAGTTCAAAACCATCTAGAAATGGCGAAGTGCATAGAGGGAGAGAGAGAGAGAGAGATTAGAAGAAGGATCAAAGGTTCTGCGAGCAAATTCAGGTAAGTTTACTTAATATATATAGTTGTTACATATGTATGTAAATACATCTACAGATTATAT
This sequence comes from Escallonia herrerae, assembly GCA_033070095.1. Taxonomy (NCBI): domain Eukaryota; kingdom Viridiplantae; phylum Streptophyta; class Magnoliopsida; order Escalloniales; family Escalloniaceae; genus Escallonia; species Escallonia herrerae. The sequence continues at coordinate 148,525 of JAVXUP010001889.1, read as the reverse complement.
TGTTGTGGAGAGGTGGATAGCCACGAGAGGCTACATTCAAGTGGGTAAGGCGTAATGGGACCTCGGTGAAGGACCGCTAACGCAGAAGACAGAGAATGGCAGCCACGTTGCCGTGATGGGTTGTGGGGGGCAGCCATGGCTGCCGTGGCATGGTGTGCCATGAGGGTGTTTGAGGTGGAGGGGGGCCGTGGGTGATGGCTACCGAGGGAAGAGAAACGGCTGTGGCGCCGGAAGCGGGGTGGCTTGGATGAGAAGAAAGATCCCATTGCCATGATGCAGTGGGTGTAGCATGTACGTGTGTGTGTGTGTGTGTATAACACTATATTGAGGTGAGTGTGTGAAAATTGGTGTGTGTATTTGGTGAGTTAAAGAAAAGAGAAGGAAATGGAAGGCCACGAATGGGTTTCGGCTGTGAGGGTTGAGAGATTGAGTTATATGCATGTGTGTGTGTGTATTATGAGTACGTGAGTAAATAATGGGAGTGTGATGTTATAGTGTGTATGTAGGTTTATATTACTGTGAGAATTGAGAGGGGAAATGTGTATATGCATACATAGGTGTGCCATAAATGGGTGAGCAAGAAGATGAACTTTAAAGGAATTTTGTGAGAGTTGGTTTCATGTACATAGATGGGTGAGAGTGAAGGAAAATTAATGGGTATTGCATGCGCGCGCGCGCGCGCTCACACACACACACACACACACACATATATATATATATATATATATATTCATGAAGTGGGTGAGAGTGTAGTAGAAGAAGAAAGAAGAAAATTTTAGAGAGAAGTGGATGACCCACTGCTTCACGGCAATGCACGTGAGAAGTAAAGAAGAAGAAGTGCATAGAGAGGGGGAAGAACCATTGTTTTAAGAATTTAACTAAAAAGTGTCGCTAAAGGGAACTTTTTATTTTTTAGCATTTTCTTTCTTAATTTTTAAGGTATATTTAGAAACTTATTTGGATGAAGTTCAAAAGAGAGATTTATATTATTTTTGCAAGATCTACACATTGGACAAGGTTTAGATTTTTCTGAGCTAGGGAAGCATCCTAAGAAATTTTATCCGAACAATGGATTTCGGTGTATTTTAAAATACAAAATTTAGTTATTAAATTATGACGTTTTTTACAATAACCTTAAGATAGCATATATTCCAGAGTTTCAAAAGGTTTGAAAGTCGTTTGCTATTTTTAACGTTATTAGCGGCGTATCGCTCAATCAGATATCGCGTAACGCTTCACGATTACATTAGCTTATTAAACTATTTTTAAAGACCTCTTCTGAGCAGATTTAGGCAAAGTACAAAACTAAAACTTCACTTAGTTTTGTGAAACCTTCAACCTGGAATTTTTTGGAATTTCTCTGGGCATGGAAAATGTCCCAAATAATTTTATTTTAAAAAATAGTTTTTCAATTATTTAATATAGTAAACAAAATTATTTTTAGCCTAGAGTTTTATAATGATCTAAAATTACTACGATGCTTGAGTGTTTAAAAATTGGTGGCATTCTGGTACCGTTTGATATATTTTTGAAACAGAACATGGGCGCTCAATTTAATGAGCATTTTAGGGCTTCGAGCGGAAAATTACCTGAATGACCATTCTTGTCCTAAAAACCCGCCAGTTGTTTAAAAATATTCTTTTGGGTTGTATCTAGGTGGTAATAGTACGTTAGGCATTGGGGATAAATAGGTAATTTTGCAGAAGTCAAGGGCAGTTTGGTAATTTTACTCACTTGAAAGAAACTTAATTCCTAGGCATGCTCTAGCAATAACATCCGTGTGGTTGGTTATTTAGGTTTCAATTGACAAGAGATAGGATTGGCTTTTGAACAAGCTCAAGAACCGGTCACTGAGCGAGGTAAGTACCCTGCCATATTCCTCCTTATACCTTACTTGAAAATGTTATATATTGTGTACATGTTCTCAATAAAAATGAAAGCATTGAAGTACTTTTACTGCCTTGTATTCATGATAAATCATTTAATGAAAACTGAAATGAAATGTCATGAAATTGTTATGTGACTAACTGAATCATGCTCGGTACATATAGAATGAGATGATTGTTTGACTATGTTACTGTGCCCCATTCCAGGTCCTAGTCAACGGGACCATCCGTTGACGCACAGTACTATTGCACCGAGGTTCGCCCTTGCGTCCACATTTTGTTATCCCGGATAGAAGAAGGATTTTGGGTCCTAGTTAGTGAGACCATACGCTAACCACAGTATACCATGTAATGAATAACTATGACAGTTCTTGATCAATCTTTTGGTTGATTATATATAATTTCGAGATTTCTTGTGCTGCAAGTACATATATGTACGTAGATATGTTGAGTTAGATTTTATTTTGGTGACATTAAATTCCTGATTTTGAAAAGGAAAATCATGGCATGTTTGAAATCCTCAAATCTATTTTAGGGATATGGCATGTGTATTTACAGGCCCCAGCTCACCCCTTTTTATAAATATTTTCAGGTGATCACCTAGATGAACCTGAGTACTATGACGGTAATGAGAATGAAGCCGCATGAGATGCTTGTTAGGAAGTTGATTTAAGTTCCTTGAGAAATTGTAGAACTGCTGGTTTATTTCTACAATTGTTTGTAGTTTAAATCCATGAGGTTTATTTTAAATAAATTATATCAGTCATTAAAGAGGAATTCAGTTGAGATAATTTTGGAAAGATCTGTAAGGACCACTTTAGAAGTCACAATAGGGTGTTAGTTAATGCATGACTCTAGAATTGTGTACAGGTTTAAATAAGACCTCGCAGAACCCAAAATAGTTGTCTGAATGGGTCTGCGGCCAGGCATGGATCTAGCTCACGAGTCTACCCGTGGGTTCGGGTCGTGACAAAAATGGTATCAGAACATTACAGTTTTGGGATATTAGAGTTTGAGTAATAATTCCGCTGGTTAGGTTATATGATTCTATAGATTGATATCTAGGCAACAAAGTCAAAGGGGTAGGAAGGAAAAAGAATCCTATTTAAGAAGAGATCAAAATTTTGACGTGCTTTATTGCAATTTTCAGTAATCGATTAAGACCTTAAGTTATAGATAAAGAAATACTGTGTTAATGGAGTTATTTATGATATTTGTGTTGTGATGGTACTATGGCAAACCGAAGCGAGAATAATCTGTAGATCGAGGTTAGTCAGATGCCCTATGAAGGATCTGGAGATTCCATCCAGGCATCCTACATTGGAAACAAAAAACCAAAAAAAGCATCCCAGAAAGGAGGTGGTAGATTCTGGAAAGAGAATGATTCCGCCAGAAAAAGAGATAAAATGGTTAAAAGAAAAGATTAAGGTATTGGAGACCCAATTGGAGAGTATGAGCATTAGCTTCGCCCTCAACTGGGAGCAAAGGCAGAAAGATTACAACTACTACTTTGGAAAGAAGGTCATAGAGTTACAAAATCGATTGGAAGATGAAAACAGTATAACTTTTTCTCGAGCTGAAGTACAGGAATGGATCCAGGAGTGGGAAACCTGCATTCAACTAACAAAGGATTAGAGTAAAGGATGAAAGATGAGTAATAGTAATTAGATTAGGGAAATAAACAGAGGTTTCTCTGATTCGAGGACTCATCATTTTAGAAAAGTATCTTTGGAACTAATGGAAATAAAGTTACACCCCTGGTTTGTGTTATGCATTTAACTTTATTACATTGAGTAATTTGTTATAGAAGTGCTAGCATGAACGAGAATTATTTAATCACTTACATATTTGGGTTAAGGGAAGGGGAAAGATGTAGAACAAATTACATCGAAATTGATTTTGTACAAAAAAAACTTAGTGATAAATTATTATGATTGGAAATCAAGGATTCTTACGAGAGTTTCCTTATAGGTTAAAAGAGATGGCATGAAGAAATGGAGCTCAAGGTGATGATGTGTTTAGGATGGTGGAGAACCTCGTCAGAGTAGTGGAGCACCAGATGACTGCAACTGGGGGCTCGTCAATTGAGAAGTTCAAAAGGATGGACTCGCCATCCTTCTTTGGTACCACTGACCCTTTCAAGGCTGAGTCTTGGATATCAGACCTAGAAGACATCTTTGAGGTTCTAGGTTGTACCGAACGACAGAAAGGTAATGTTCGGGGTGTTCATACTCAAGGACGAGGCCAATCAATGGTAGAAGGCTACCAAGAGAGTAAAGGCTGATGAGGTGGCGAATATGGAGTGGGAAGGCTTCAAGGAATTATTCCTCGAGAAATACTTTCCCCAAAACATAAAGGAGTAAATGGAGATCGACTTCATACAGTTGACCCAGGGAAACCGTTTGGTCAAAGTATATGAGGCCGTATTCACTAAGTTATCTCGATATGATACCCACTTGGTGGACACAGAAGCAAAGTGAGCAAGAAAATTTAAAAATGGACTGAGGCTTGGTATCCGGTCTCGTATCTCTACATTTAGGTTAGGGACTTATACTGAGGTGTAGACATAGCCCTAATCGTTGAAAGGGACCATGAAGACTTGTACACGATGAGGGACCAACAAAGGAAGAGAGTAAGAAATAACGAGCCTCACAATAACAGTATGTCTAGCGACATCTCCAAGCGCTCGAAACCTCAGGAACTAAATAGAAGAGTGCAGCCTCAGCGGTGGAATGAACAGATTCAAGGGTTCAGAAGTAGAACAACATCTCAATAGAGGAACGAATTACCAGCAAGCTATCATGAGCATCCTACGAATAGGACAGGGGAACAGAATAACCCACAGACCTGCCATAGGTGCAACCATTTCCATCCAGGTTGACCATGCCAATGAGGAACGAGGAAATGCTTTATATGTGGCCAAGAGGGGTATCTAACCTGAAATTGCCCTAGGGCGGGACCGCAGAACCAAGTGAAGAATGACGCAATGAAGCCCAGGGGAATGGCGAAAGTGTTTGCTATGACTCAGTAGGATGCGTAGGCTTCGGACTCAGTGGTTACTGGTACACTACCTATTTCTTCCACATTTGCAAAAGTAGTGTTAGATTTTGGCGCTACTCATTTCTTTGCATCACAAACTTTTATTAAGCGTTTGGACAAGCCTCTAGAACTTTTAGAGGTGCCGCTATGCATTGCTACCCCAATGGGGGACTCGGTTGTTACGAACCAAGTGGTCAAAAACTATTTAGTAAAAATTAAGGGAAGAGAACTAGCAGCAAACTTAATTTGTTTAGAAACGTTGGAGTTCGATGTTATACTTAGGATGGATTGGTTGGCAGCATATCATACTTCTGTAGATTGCTTCGATAAGAGTGTGACTTTTAACATCCCAGGCCAAGACCACTTGTTCTTCCAGGGATCTAGTATTGCACCCCCTCCACCTATGATTTCTGCCTTACAGGCAAATCGACTCCTTAGGAAAGGTTGTTGTGGATACTTGGTTTATGTTATAGACACCCAACAGAAGGAACAAAAATAGAGGACATTTTGATGGTGAAAGAATTTCCTGAGGTGTTTTTAGAAGAATTGCCAGGGATACCAATAGGGAAGTTGAATTTAAAATTGGTTTGATTCCAGGGACTGCCCCTATCTCTAAGGCACCCTATCGTATGGCACCCGTGGAGTTGAGAGAATTTAAGACACAACTGCAGGACCTTTTAGACAAATGATTCATTCGCCCTAGTGCATCGCCCTCTGGTGCACCCATACTATTTGTTAAGAAGAAAGATGGTACAATGAGACTGTGCATCGATTATTGAGAGTTAAACAAGGTGACAATAAGGAATCGTTACCCTTTGCCCCGCATAGATGACCTGTTCAATCAATTATATAGGGCAAAGTGGTTTTCAAAGCAATACCTTCGTTCAGGGTATCACTAGCTAAAGATCAAGGTGGAGGATGTGCCCAAGATGACATTTCGCACGAGATATGGGCACTACGAATTTTTGGTTATGCCTTTGGATTGACTAACACCCCAACGGTGTTTATGGATTTAATATATCGAGTGTTCAAACCCTTTTATGGACCAATTTGTAGTCATGTTCATCGATGACATACTTATATATTCTAAGATAAGGGAAGAACACGAACAACATTTAAGAACGGTGTTGAAAATTTTAAGAGAAAAGCAATTGTATGCCAAACTTAAGAAATGCAAATTTTGGTTGGATAGGGTTGCATTCTTGGGACACGTAGTATCGGAAGAAGGGATATATGTCGATCCAAAAAAGATAGAGACTATCTTCGATTGGGAAAGACCTACTACGGTGACGGAGATTCAAGTTTCTTAGGATCAGCCGGATATTACAGAAGATTTGTGGAAGGATTCTCTCGGATAACAATGCCTTTAAACTGCCTAACCCAAAAAGGAGTCAAGTTTGAATGGAGCAAAGATTGTGATAAAGCTTTCAAGAGTTGAAGAAAAGGCTAGTCACAACCCCTATACTTACACTTCCTATTGGGTTGGGAGGTTTCATGATCGATAGTGATGGTCCCTCTAGGGTGCGTACTCATGCAAAATGGAAAGGTGATTGCCTACGCCTCTAGACAGTTGAACCCTATGAGAAGAATTATCCAACCCATGACCTAGAGCTGGTGGAGATGGTTTTTACCTTAAAGATCTGGAGACATTACCTATATGGAGAACCCTGTGAGATTTTTACTGACCATAAAAGCCTGAAAAATATATTCACCCAGAAGGAACTGAACTTGAGACAGAGGCGATGGTTAGAACTACTGAAGGATTATGACCTTAACATCCAATACCACCTCGGGAAGGCAATGGAGTTGCCGATGCACTTAGCAGGAAGTTATTTTTGTCAATGGCCACCCTAATTACAAGACATAGATATTTATTAGAAGATATGAGGAAATTGGGCTTGGGGATGTCAGGATTCGAGACTCGAACAAGAATAGTTCACTTAGCAACCTGGTGGTACGACCCACTTTAATCGAGAGAATTAAAACAGCTCAGGAGACTGATAAACATCTACTTAAGATAATAGAAGAGGTAAAGAAATGAGATAGATCTAAGTACAAGTTGCAAGATAGAATACTTCATTTTGGTAATAGGATTTGTGTGCCAGGTAACCCTAGTTTAAAAAAGGGAAATTTTAGAAGAAGCTCACAGATCAGGTTACTCGATTCATCCTGGATGCACAAAAATGTATAAGGATCTTCGAGAGACTTTTTGGTGGGGAAACATGAAAAAAGAGATTACAGAGTTTGTATCCAGGTGCTTAGTATGCTAGCAAGTAAAGGCAGAACACCAGAGACCCGCCGGGCCATTTACAGCCATTACCGATACCAGAATGGAAGTGGGAACACATAACTATGAATTTTGTTTCTGGATTACCAAAGACCCATTCTGGACATGACGCTATTTGGGTAATAGTAGACAGATTGACAAAGTGTGTGCACTTCTTGCTTGTCCAGATGACCTATTCGATGAACAAGTTGGCTACCACCTTCGTAGAGGAGATAGTGCATTTGCATGGTATTCCAGTCTCAATCGTTTTGGATAGAGACCCTTGTTTCATGTCTAAATTCTGGGGAAGCTTACAACATGCATTCGGTACTAGACTACAGTTCAGCACGACCTTCCATCCCCAAACGGACGGTCAGATCAAAAAGGACTATCCAGACACTAAAAGATCTATTTACGGGCTTGCGTGCTAGATTTCAAGGGTAGTTGGGATGACCATTTACCACTAATCGAGTTTTCTTACAATAACAGTTACCAGAGTAGCATTGAGATGGCACCTTTCGAAGCTTTATATGGTGGGAGGTGCAAATCACCTCTATGTTGGGACGAGGTAGGGGAAAGGAAACTGTTGGGACCAGAGTTAGTGCAATTGATTTCAGAGAAGGTCAAGGTAATTAAAGAGAAATTATAGGGTGCCCAAAGCAGACAGAAAAGTTATGCAGACATACGCATACGAGAGTTAGAATTCCAAGTGGGCGACCGAGTATTCTTAAGGGTGTTACACCGATGAAAGGAATACTACGATTTGGAAAGAAAGGGAAACTCAGCCCAAGGTATGTGGAACCTTTTGAGATACTAGACATAATTGGTTCTCTAGCCTACTGTGTAGCATTGCGGCCAGAATTAGCCAGTGTCCATAATGTGTTTCATGTGTCCATGCTAAGAAAGTACATCCTGGACCCTATGCATGTACTATAACCAGAGCCCTTGCAGATTAGAGAAGACTTCACCTACATCAAACAACTGGTTCTAATCTTGGATTATAAGGAGCAGACACTCTGAACTAAGAAAATTCCAGTGGTAAAGGTTTCGTGAAAAAACCATGCAGTTGAGGAGGCCACGTGGGAGCCCGAAGACGAAGTCATAAGCTAATACCCTCACCAGTTCCAAAACTGAGGTACGTAAATTTGGAGGACCAAATTCTCTTAAAGGAGGGGAGAATGTAATGCCCAAAATATTTTCCTTATAATGGTTATTCTTTTCGGGCCAAAATAAATTTTTGAGATAAACTCTTGCTTAGCATTGGTAAGAAAAAATTAAGGACTTATAGTGACATAGATGGAATGAGAGATACAACAACCTATTCATAATTTTCTAACACGTAAAATATTGTAAATAGTTAATTGAGTCTTTTCTTTGGCAATAATAGAAAGCCGAGATAAAATTTAATTAACTAACAACAATTAGGGGACTTTTATGAAATTCCTCAAGCTAGGTTTTCTTCTTTCTTGTATATATATATATATATATATATATATATATATATATATATATATATATATATATATATATATATATATATATATACCTTATCGGGTCAGCCGATCTTAAAAGTTCAAAACCATCTGAAAATGACAGAGTGCGTAGAGGGAGAGAGGGAGATTAAAATAAGGATCGAAGGCTCTTTCGATAAGTTTCAGGTAAGCTTACTATATATATATATATATATATATATATATATATATATATATATATAGTTGTTACATATATATGTAAATACATCTACAGATTATATTGTTGTGGAGGGGTGGACAGCCATGGGAGGCTGTATCCAAGTAGGTATGCGTAATGGGACTTTGGTGAAGGACCGCTTATGCAGAAGAGAGAGAATGGCAGCCATGTTGTCGTGATGGGTTGTGGGGGGCAGCCACGGCTGCCATGGTATGGTGTGCCATGAAGGTGCTTAAGGTGGAAGGGGGCCGTGAATGATGGCTGCTGAGGGAAGAGAAACGGCCACGGTGAGGCACAGCACGGCTAGTCGGAAGTGGGGTGGCTTGGATAAGAAGAAATATTCCACTGCCATGAGGCAATGGGTGTAAAATGTACATATGTGTGTGTGTGTGTGTGTTACTATATGGAGGTGAGTGTGTGAAAATAGTTTTGTGTGTTTGGTGAGTTGAAGAAAAGAGAAAGAAATGGAAGGCCACGAATGGGTTTCAGCTGTGAGGGTCGAGAGATTGAGTTATATCCATATGGGTGTGTGTTTGTGTGTGTATTGTGAGTAGGTGAGTATATAATGGGAGTGTGATGTGGAATAGTGTGTATATAGGTTTATATTACTGTGAGAGTTGAGAGAAAATGTGTATATGCATATATGGGTGTGCCATGAATGGTGGGCAAGAAGATGAAGCTACTGCCTCATGACAGAAGCTTTAAAGGAATTTTGTGAGAGTTGGTTTCACGTACATAGATAGGTGAGAGTGAAGGAAAACTAATGGGTGTGTGTGTGTGTGTATATATATATCTATATATATATATTCTCAATTGAGGAGATCGGCATTGGGTAAACTCTTTGGATTGAATACTAAGGGTGACTCTCTCCCTTGTAAGCTAGTATTCACCGACTCAGCCTCATCTGAATGGAGGAAAGGAATCAATATATCTTCTATGCTATGGAGAGTAGGAGCTCATGATCGCTCCATATGGGGATAAAAAGGTCAAAACATTTCACAATATCTGATTTGATGAGTCTTTCGACAGAGCCCCAGTTCTGTCCAAACAAACTAGAGCCCGTTTGGTCCAATCAAAAATAATTTTATTATTTATGTATCCGCAATTCAATATAGATGAATATATACCACATATATCTGTCTCCCTTCCGCCCATTTTTCCTACGCAATTAGGAATACTTGAAAGGTCAATTCTTTATTTTATTTTTTTCGTCTGAACTTCCATCTTTACGAACGAAAGCGTACGAATGTTTTAGAATTTTTCTCAAATAAATCATGAATTTTCTAGAATAGTATTAAATATCTCATCGAAAACTTACAGCAGCTTGCCAGACAAAGGCTAAGAGAAAAAAGAACAAAGGTATAACTGGCATAATATATACGATTGGGTTCAATAAAGCGTAGGTCTCGGGCTATTTGGCGAAGAAAAGAGTACTCGAATAAAGCATGAAGTGGGTGAGAGTGTTGTAGAAGAAGAAAGAAGAAAATTTTAGAGAGAAGTGGATGACCCACTGCCATGAGAAGTGAAGAAGAAGAAACGCATAGAGAGGGGGAAGAACCATTGTTTTAAGAATTTAACTAAAAAGTGTAGCTAAAGAGAACTTTTTTTTAGCAGTTTCTTTTTAAAGTTTTAAGGTATATCTAGGAACTTAATTGAATGAAGTTCAAAGAGTGACTTATATTATTTTTGCACGATCTATACACTAGAAATATTTTAGATTTTTCTGAGCTAGGGAAGCATGCTAACAAATTTTATCCGAACAAGGGATTTCGGTGTATTTTAAAATAGTAAATTTAGTTATTAATTTATGATGTTTTTTACAATACCCTTATGTAGCTAAGATAGCATATATTCCAGAGTTTCAAAAGGTTTGAAAGTCGTTTGCTATTTCTAACGTTATTAGCGGCGTAGCGCTCGATTGGATATCGCGTAACGCTTCACGATTACATCAGCTTATTAAACTATTTTTAAAGACCTTTTCTGAGTAGATTTAGGCAAAGTACAAACTTAAACTTCCATAGTTTTTGTGAAACCTTCGACTTAAAATATGTTGAAATTTTTCTGGGCATGGAAAGTGTCTCAAATAATTTTATTTTAAAAATAGGTTTTTGAATTATTTAATATAGTAAACAAAATTATTTTTAGCCTATAATTTTCCAATGATCTAAAATTACTGCGATGCTTGAGTGTCTGAAAATTGGTGGCATTCTGGTGTCGTTTGATATATTTTTGAAACAAAACATGACGCTCAATTTAACAAGCAGTTTAGGGCTCCGAGCGGAAAATTTCCAGAATGACCGTTCTTGTCCTAAAAACCCGCTAGTTGTTTAAAAAGATTCTTTTGGGTTGTATCTAGGTGGTAATAGTGTGTTAGGCATCAGGGATAAATAGGTAATTTTACAGAAGTCGAGGGCAATTTGGTAATTTTACTCACTTGAGAGAAACTTAATACCTAGGCATGCTCGGGCAGCAATGAATAACATCCGTGTGGTTTGTTATTTAGGTTTCGATAGATAAGAAATAGGACCGGCTTTTGAACAAGTCAAGAACCAGTCACTGAGCGAGGTAAGTACCCTGCCATATTCCTCCTTATAATCTACTTGAAAATGTTATATATTGTATACATGTTCTCAGCAAAAATGAAAGCTTTGAAGTACTTTTACTGCCTTTGTGTTTGTGATAAATCGTTAGTGAAAACTGAAATGAAATGACATGAAATTGTTGTGTGACTAACTAAATCATGCTAGGTACATATAGAATGAGATGATAATTTGACTGTGTTACTGCGCCCTATATCTACGGGGGAAAGTAGATTTCGGGTCCTAGTCAATGGGACCATCCATTGACGCACAATACTGTTGCACCGTGATTCGTGTTTGCGTCCACATTTTATTATCCGGGGCAGAAGAGGGATTTTGGGCCTAGTCAGTGGGACCATACGCTGACCGCGGTATACTATGTTATGAATAACTGTGACAGTTTTTGATGAATCTTTTAGTTGATTATATACTATTTCAAGATTTCTTTTGCTGCAAGTACATATATGTACGTAGATAAGTTGAGTTAAACTCTAATTTGGTGACATTGAATTCCTGATTTTAAAAAGGAAAACCATGGCATGTTTGAAATCCTCAAATCTATTTTAGGGATATGGCATGTGTATTTACTGGCCCCCCAGCTCACCCCTTTTTATAAATGTTTTCAGGCGATCTCCTAGATGAACCTGAGTACTATGACGGTAATGAGAATAAAGCCGCATGAGATGCTCATTAGGAAGTTGATTTAAGTTCCTTGAGAAATTGTAGAACTGCTAGTTTATTTCTAGAATTGTTTGTAGCTTAAATCCATGAGGTTTCTGAAACCAAAAAGATAACCCTAAAGGGGGTGAATAGGGTTTTAAGACTACTTAAAAAATTAACAAGTAATTACTTCAAACTTTAGAAAAGTTATGAATAACACTAGAAAAGCTTCAAATAACAAACTCCAAACACAATATCTCAAATATGCAAACTAACCAATCTCAACACAAGTATAAAACAATAATGTAAAGAGAGAAGGGTTTATAGATACTTGACGCTTAAGATTTAGACGGTTCGGCTTGAAATACCCTCAAGCCTACGTCCACCCCTTCAAGGAAGTCCCTTGAAAGGCCCTAGAATCCACTAGTATGATCTTTATTACGGGTCAAGATCGAACCTCTTACAATCCCTTGATGCTATGCCCACATCAAGAACAAGCTTTGACAATCCCAAAGCTCCAAAGCTTGACAACCCCAATCTTTGATACAAGAAACTTTAGATAAAGAATTGTGTACAAAGATTCACTCTCAAGTAGTAGATCTGTACAAGTTTAAGCTTTAGAATAAGAGAGATGGGTGTATGATGACTTATGGAAGTGTATATCTCTCAAATGTAAGCTCACAATAAATGCTCTCTTGAAATGGATGAGAAAATAATGAAAACCTAGAGAGATTGAATAATTGCTTTGATCTTTGAGAATAAGAAAGATAAGATAGCTTTGAATGCAATTGATGAGTCAAAACTATGTCCACGAAGAATATTTATAGGGTTGGGAATTAATATGACCGTTTGGAGTTAGGTGGAGCATTAAATGCACCAAACGATAAATGCAGTCAACTGCAATGTGCCATTGCAGTCGACTGTAATCCCAAAGAAGTCGTTGAAAATTCAAAATTTCTAGCTTGCAGTCGACTGCATTCCAATACAGTAGACTGTAAAAGGCTACTGGAAGTATCGCAGTCGACTGCATTGGAATGCAGTCGACTGTAATACCTCACTACCCAACTTGCAGTCGACTGCATTTTGATGCAGTTGACTGCATTCCTGAGAATGCAGTTTTCTTGTTTTCAAAGAATAAAAAACTTTTATGCATGCAAGGGAAACCTATGGGCAAGTTCTAGGTTAAAGTCATCGATGCGATCATCTCTCTATGTCTAGTTACAAAGAACGAAAATAAAGCATTGTAAAATTCAATCGACGAATTCCTTCTTTGATGCATTCTGTTGAGAGTCTTTGAATGATTTGCTCGTCTAATAGTCCGTTTGCATGAGTATGAGATTGTACCTATTGCTTCATCAACTCAATGCAAGTTAAGACAACATAATCATTAATGTTAGTTATCATCAAAATCAAATATAATTCTAGGTTGAATAACAGTAGGGTTAACAGTTTCTTTGAAATAAATTATATCAGTCATTATGGAGGAATTCAGTAGAGATCATTTTGGAAAGATCTGTAAGGATCTCTTTAGAAGTCATAATATGGTGTTAGTTAATGCATGACTCTAGAATCGTGTACATGTTTAAATAAGGCCTGGCAGAACCCAAAATAGTTGTTTGAATGGGTCTGTGGCCGGTCATGGATCTAGCTCACGGGTCTACCCGTGGGTTCGGGTCGTGACAAAACTGCTAATGAAGGGCTGAGGCAAAATGGAAACAATAGTCTTGCTAATGAATAAGTTTTCTCAGACTTTCATCATAGTGACTATGATGCTACTAAGGTTTATAGACTGTTCGATTTAGTTGAACCAAAAGGAGTCAAAGGCAGTAAAGGTAAGGAATCCTCTGGGTTTATGTTTGAGAAGAGATAGTGTATGGCTGTGATGAGTGGAATATTTTGCAACGTTCTTGATCTGAGGGTGAAGGTGAAAATGTAAATAAGATAAAAGAATAGGGGAATTTAACCCTACTTCAAACATGTGGTATCCTAGGTTTAGGGTTTGTATGGTGCTTAGACACAACAATGTTGTTAGACAACATTCTATTTTGGAAGAAAAACAAGTGAAATTTACAAAAAAATGAATTAAAGAGGGTTAGAGCTAAGTGTGCTAGAGAAGGCTGTAAATGACAACTGTACGTATCTAGAATGCAACGAGATAATGAGGTTGATTTGGTTGTGAAGACTTGCAAGAGTACGCACACCTTTAACAGGACTCACAAGAATAACTAAGTGACCAGTAATGGCTTGCTTCTATATACACTAGAGAATTCAGATTAAATCCTTAAACGAGAATTGGTACTCTAGTGAGTACTTTTATGAGTGATCACCAAATAGATGTGCCAACTTGGACAGCTTATATACGCAAAAGGAAGGCAACAATGTTGGTAAACTACTGTTGTTCTGAGTATGATCTAATTGGCTTAGAGAAGGGGAAGTTCATCTAAATGTTTATATTTGTCTTGGTTTATTGAAAGAAAGGTTCAAGGTTGGCTTACGAGATTGATAGGGCTTAATGGATGTTTCTTGAAAGGTCCCATTGATGGTCAACTTTTGATTATAGTTGGTATTGATCTCAATAACAAAATTTATCCAGTTGCATGTGCTGTCGTTGAGGCTGAAAATAGGGACTCTTGGGGTTGGCTTGTACAGTTGTTAGGTGCGGATTTAGATGACAGTTTGAGTTGGACTTTTTGTCTGACCAGCAAAAAGGTTTGGTTGGTAGTGTAGGGATATTATTCCCTCGTACTGAGCACAGATTTTGTGTGATGCACTTACATGTAAACTTTAAAGCAAGAAGGTTTACTAGGCTTGCTTTTAACTAATATGGTGAGATTTAACAAAAAATGTCAAATTTGGTTGAAACAAATAATGAGGCAGTGGCTTGGCTTAATGATAAGCCACATACAGAATGGTCAAGGTCATATTTTAGTACACATTCTAAATGTGATGTTCTTTTCAATAATGACTACGAGAGCTTTAAATCACTGATAAAGGAGGCAAGGGATTAATTATTGATTACTTGCCTTGAAACTATTAGAAGTGCTTTTATTGGCAATGATAAGGTTGGCAAGGGAACAAGCAGAAGAATGGCATGGTGAGATTGATGCTGCAATATAGCGGATAGTTGATAGATTGAAGTTGTATGCTGGGGAGGGGATATAATCACAATCAGGAGATTTGAGGTTTCAAGTATCATGTCCATAGGGGGAGCAGTTCACTGTGAATCTAAAGAAGTATAGTTGTTCTTGTAAGAGGTGGGACTTGAATGGAATTTCCTGCCCTCATGCAATTGCATGCATTTGGCACACATGGTTAGTGGTAGAGGATTTCATCCATAAGTGTTACAACATAGATAAACATAAAAAGGTCTATACACTCATTATTAACTCAATAAATGATCCTAATTTGTGGCCTCCAAGTGATTCACCATTCATTTTGCTCCCCACTTATAAAAGACCAAATAATAGACCTAAGAACTTGAGGAGAAGAAGTAGAGATGATGCTGAGGAGAACACAAACACAAAAAAATTGGCAAGGAAAGTAATAACTACGAGATGCAATTTATGCCATCAGCTTGTGCACAATAAAAGGAGATGTGACAGAGGAAGACAAAATACAAAATTGGTAAATAACTGGATTGTGTTTGTATTCTTTAGTTTAACTTTTACCCTTTAATTCAGCATAATGTATTGTTTACCTCTTTAACAGGTACAATGTTCTCACGGGTTTGGTTATTAGTCAAGAGACAATGGATAGAGAGATGCCAACAATGTTGCCAACAGAGGAAGGCATAACTCAACCAATGCAAAAAATAGTAGTATGTATATTGATGCCAAGGAAGTGGGTTCGTAGTCGATGTGGAGGTGCAACAAAGAATGCAGTCCGAGTCAGATGCTAAGTAAGTTAATGTGAGACACAGCAAGGGGGGAGCAAGGGTAGAGACCAAGGGCTTCCCAGACAGAGTCTGAGGGTGGCAGTGCTGCGAGGGTGATGGCGCGGGCTGAATATATGACGATAGTCACAGTCTGATGCTTAGGTCCAGAGTCGAGGTTCTGTATGTTTCTCTTTCTAAAATTCTAAAGTGAGAAAGTGAAAGTGAGAAAAATGTCTAGAATGGAGAACTCTCCTAAATGAATTCTCAAGACCCTCTATTTATAGAGGTTGAGATAATGATGTCATTAACTGACACGTGGTGCTCTCTCGGGAATGACACGTGGTGCTCTCTCGGGAATGACACGTGGTGCTCTCTCGGGAGTGACACGTCACCGAGAGGTCCACAGGTGCTGGTGCTCTATGGACTGTCGGATCTCATATTAACCCGGCCTGCCCCATGCAGCTTCGCTCTGTCTGTCTAGAAAGATTGGCTCACACGGTGCTAGTGTGGCCAGAGAACCCCCTTGATCTAGCCACCAGTTCAAGCCCTTGCAGAGTCCTACAGGCCTGGCAACGGTGGGGAAGACCTGACACCCAACTGCCAGGTGGACTAGGTGTGATGCCCTCCGAGACCTGCTCCAGTCTGGGAGTGACCCGGGAGTCATAACCCCTAGGGGTGTCAACAAAATCCCCCATGACGGGGCATGTAGGCTAGTTACGCAGACACCCTGGCAGAGATAGTGTCCCAGAGGAGCCGCCTATCTCGCTGGCCAAGGTAGCATCCCGGAGGAGTCGTCTACCTGGCCGAAAGGGAGTCTTTGTGCCAAAAGCACTTAAAGCTCCTCGGTAGATATAGTGCCTTAAAGAGCGAGCCTATCCCTACGGGGTGAGTCCTTGTGCCTGAGCACTTGGAGGGTGCCAAGGTAGTATCTTAGAGGATCCGTCTATCCGATGAGCCGAGGTAGTATCTCAGAAGAGCCGTCTACATGGCAAAAGGGGAGTTAAAAAGCTTCCTGGTAGAGATAGTGTCTTAAAGAGCGAGCCTATCCCGAGGGTGAGTCCTTGAGCCTGAGCACTCGAAGCGTGTCAAGGTAGTATCCTGGAGGAGCAATCTACCCAACGGGCCGAGGTAACATCCCACCTTCTACCTGGCAGAAGGGGATTTGAAAAGCTCCTTGTCAAAGATAATGTCATGGAGGAGTCGCCTATCCCCGTAGTGTTGCACACTCCGAAGAGTGGGTCGAAGCATGTTCCACGACCAGGCAAGGTGCGCATGGTGTGGTGATAGGATGGACCAACACAAAGAGCATGGTAGTGTGACAGAGAGCCGGGGGCACGACTGTATAAGCAACGTGGCAAAAGGGCACGGCGGAGTGTGTATGGTGCCGAGGGTACGACAGTATGACAGAGAGCGAGGGGGCAAGACTGTATCAGCGACGTAGCGCATGGGATGATCAGAGTATGTAAGGTGCCAGGGGCATTGTAGTGTGACAGAGAGCCATGGGTCACGGCTATAATAGAGGCACAACGCATGGGTGCGGCGGAGTGTGTAAGGTGCCGAGGGCACTATAGTGTGACAGAGAGCCAAGGGGCACGGCTGTATCAGTGGTGCGGCGCATGGGTGTGACAGAGTGTGTATGGTGTAGGGGCACGGTAGTGTGATAGAGAGCCCGGGGGCATGGCTGTATCAAATACGTGGCACATGGGGGCGACAGAGTGTTGAAGACGGCTCGCAGGAGACAGCGGTAGAAGAGACGACACGCGGGAGATAGCGGTAGTAGAGACGGCATGCGGGCGTGGGAAACGGGCATCGCAGAGTCTGCACGCAGGCACAAAAAACTAGCATCAGGGAGTCGGCATGCGGTTACGGGCCACAGGGGTCATGGAGACGATGCCCAGACAACGAGGGTCGTAGAGTTCGCGTGGGGTGAGGGAGACGGTGCGGGGCGGTAAGCGACTGTCGTTACGACTCCTCTGTGGGAAAGGTGGCTGACCCCCCCTTAAGGAAGGTGGCCGACCCCCCTAAGGGAGTGGCCGATCCCTCTTTTAAGGGGGTAACTGACCCCTCCTTTAAGGGAGGTGGCCGAGCCCCTTAAAGGGATGAGGCGTGCCAAGTCCCCTTTCTCATTTTTCTAAGTCTTGGTGGTGCCAAAGTCGTTACGTTGGCGACACAAAAATAAATTTAGTCATGAATTTCCGCAAAAAGTCAATGAAGAATGTACGTGACTTGAGCGTGCGCATTTTGACTAGTTGAAAGTATTGAAAAATTGACCGTTGAATATGTAACGTGTTGCACAAAACGGGACAGCCGATGGGCCCTTGGGTGCGAGTAAAGTAGGTTGGGAACATATATTTACTAAAAATTGCTTATAATTGTCCATGTCTTTTGGCATACATCTTGTATATAACTCTGTGCAGCCTAGAAGAAAAAACACAGCATCTCAACCAAGTAATGTTCTAGCAAGCTCAAGTGTAACAAAGTAGGTAAGACTATGTTTCAGGTTTGTTATGCAACTTACACTTCCCCTCCATATCAATTACCAAGTAAGGTTAAAGCTATGGTAGGTCAAAGCAAAGGAAAAAGATAGCTGCTACCAAAGGACAACTGCCAAGGAAGATTAAAGACAAGGTGGTCAAAAGCAAAGGGAAAGAGAGGACAATTGCTGCCAAAGGACAACCAAAAGGCAACTGCCAAGGAAGGTCAAAGCCAAGGGAAAATGACTCAATCTCAAGGACAAAGCACTAATGATGCAGGACAAAGAACACAAGACCAAGGGCAGCTGCAAGCAGTCAATGTGAAGGATAACCAAGGCAAAAGCCTAATGCAAAGGGCAAGGGTAAACATAAGACTTAGGGAATTAGGGGTTGGGTGCTAATTTTTGTGCAAAATGTAGGTAGGTTGGCAGGTTTTTGACACAAATAAGTACATTGGTAAGTGGTTGGTTTCTGGACACAATAGATGCATTGGCAGGTGGTGGTTTTTTGGACAAATTAGAAAAATTGGTTACGTGGCTGCTTTTTACAAAGTCTGGGTAACTGAGTAGATGGTTTTTCCACAGCATATGTAACTAAATAGGATGGTAGTTTGGATACTTCAATGCACAACATATGAATTGCATGGTATTTGGCTGATGTCAAGATTTCTTTTTAATGCATTGTTGTGTTCTTTATGGTGTTTTTACTGTCCACTCTGATTGTGAGACCTATTTTAGAAACCCTGTTTTGCAAAGTTTGCATAGCAAAGTGACAAGTTGCAATCATTGCTCAAAGTAGATATATCAAAAATTCTCAAAGTTTAGGGGACAGATTTGTCAAAATTCATCAAAGTTTTGGGGACATATTTATCAGAATTCATCAAACTATAACAAACAGTGATTAGTACAGGAAACATAGTTGTCATTGAGTATAATTAGACATACATTAGAAGAACCATTACAATAAGGGAACCAGTCGAAGGGGGGACCTTTAATTCAGTACATTGCTTTAACACATTAAATATTGTTGCCGAGTGAATGGGGTTCGTTGCTATGTTGAGGTGCCACAAAGGATGCAGTCTGAGTCAGCTTCCAGGTAGGCAAAGTGGGAGACAATAAGAATGGAGTAAGGGCTGAGAGCAAGGCTCCCCAGACAGGTCGTGAGGGCTGGCAGCGCCGCGCAGGCAGGGCGACGACGAACAAGGCCGGCTGTCGATAGTTCGAGTCAAGGGTGCAACGTCAAGGGTCCGGTGTCAGAAGTCCAAATGTGTTTCTCTCATTATAATTCCAGAGAGAATGGCTTTTTAGAGAGAGAAAGTAAAAATGCCAAATGATTGAAAGATCCTTGAATAAGTTTCAAAGTTCACTATTTATAGGAAAAAATGTGCATGTGTCATAAGTTGACATGTGTCGTCCCCTGGGAGCGACACATCGCCAGGGGGTCCAAAGTACTGATTCTTCGTTGGACTGTCAGTCCCGGAGTTCGTGCTGCCCTGCCCTTGCAACATCTCTCTGCCCATCTGAGGAGAATGATTACGACGTAATAGCATGATCAGAGTAGCCCTTTGCCCCAGCCACCAGTCCAAACCCTTACTGAATCCCACAAGGTACGTCAAGAGACGCGTAGAGAACCTGACAGCGGTGAGGGTTGCCCCAATAGCCAACTGCCAGGCGGACTAGGCGCGATGCCCTCTAAGGACCTGCTCCCACCCCGGAGTGACCCGGGGGTCATTGCCCTGGTGGTGTCGACGATCAACAGTAACATGAGTGGGCATGGTCGCCGTTCAGTGCTTAGAGTTCGTTACGGGAAAGTCTTCGTGTCAGAGGCCCCCCCACCCCCGCGAGTGTGATGTTGATGGCTTTAAGGTTGTGAGCCCATCCCGCTGAGAGGGCAAGAGCCCATCGGTGATTGTGTCGGTAATGGCTTTAAGGTTGTGAGCCCATCCCGCTACGAGGGCCAGAGCACCTCGGTGATTGTGTCGGCGATGGCTTTAAGGTTGTGATCCCATCCTGCTACGAGGGCCGGAGCCCCCGGTGATTGTACCGGTGATGGCTTTAAGGTTGTGAGCCCATCCGCTACGAGGACAGAGCCCCTCGGTGATTGTGCCGGCGATGGCTTTAAGGTTGTGAGCTCATCCCACTACAAGGGCCGGAGCCCCTTGGTGTTTCTGCTGGCGATGGCTTTAAGGTTATGAGCCCATCCCGCTATGAGGGTCGAAGCCCCTCGGTGATTGTGCCGGCGATGGCTTTAAGGTTGTGAGTCTATCCCGTGGCGGCAATGATCATAAGGTTGTGAGTTCATCCCACTACAAGGGGTCCTCATGCCGGAGCATTACAAACGAAGCCCCCCCGAAGCATGTAACATGATTGTGGTGCATGGGCGCGGTGCCTACAGCATGAGACATTGATTGTGGTGCATGAGCGTGATACCAACGGCATGAGACAATACCTGGTGCCGGGGGCACATGTTATGAAAATGGTGTGGTAACGAACGCGTGGAGACAACACTTGGTGCCAGGGCACGTATCATGATGATGGCGCACGAGCGCAGCGACAAACGTCGCAGAGCAATACTTGGTATCGGGGGCACGTATCATGAAAAGGGGTGCACCGGCACGGCGACGAACGTCGCTGAGCAATACTTGGTGCCGAGGGCACGTATCATAAAGGGGGCGCACGGGCGAGGTGACGAACATCGTGGAACAATACTTAGATGATAGTATACGGCCGTCGTGATGACTGCGCACGGTCGGTGACGAGCGTCATGCGACCATTTGTGTTGAGCCAGCATTGTAGAGAACGGGATGAGTGATGGTAGGGGTTAGGAGTGACCCCTACAAGACGAAAGGGTGGCCGGCCCCTTATGAGAGGAGGTGGCTGACCCCCTTTAAAAGAGGGAGGCCGACCCCCTCAAGAAGGAGTGGCCGACCTCCTACAAGAAGGGGTGGCCGACCCCCTGCAAGAAGGGGTGGCTGACCCTTGCAAGAAAGGGTGGCCGACCCCCTTTGAAAGAGGGTGGCCGACCCACTTTTAAAGAGGGTGGCCGACCCCCTTTAAAAGAGGGTGGTCGACCCCCTTTAGAAGGGGTGGCCGACCCCTTTCAGGGGACGAGCCCTTTTTCCAAGCGTTTGACAGTGTTGACGTCGCTGCATTGGTGATGCCTGTGAATGCTCGAAAGAAGATGCACTTTGGTCGGGTGATGGCATTGAATAATTGACCGTTGACTGGGTGATGTGTCGCTCAAAGTGGGTCCCTTAGCGGGCCCTGGGGTGCAACCATAATAGGGTGTGAACATAAGCCCCCTATGTGTGGTGTGCGTGGAGGGGCAACCTGAGAGGGCACCGCACGCATAAACCATGTAGCTTGTGATCTGGTAGTGGAGGGCAAAAAAATGGAATGTTGCGTCAAAAACAATGTGTTGTGCAGAAGGGCATATTCGTACGAAAAACAGAGTTGTTGGGTTTTAGGGGGGAATTGAGTTGGATTTGGAATAGGCGGTTGTGATTGAAAGTTGGCCCTCCCCTATAAATAGTGAAGGGGGGAGGAAAGTTACAAAAAAAAAGAACTCATTTGCATCATGTCAGTCTAGAGAGAGAGAGGAGAAGAGAGAAAAAAAGAACTTGAGATGGTGGGAGAGGGTAAACAAGTGGCCGAGGGGTCGACCGGCGATGGGGGTCGACGGGGCCAGGGGGTCGGCGCAGGTGGGGAAAGGGAAAAAAGGGAGGAAGGGGGAATGAGGGAGGAGAGGGAGGAAAAGGGAGGTGGGTCGGCCATACGGGTAGGGTCGGCCACCCGTGGGGGGTTGGCCAGCACCGGGGAAAGATGGGGGAGGGAAGTCGGAAGGGAGGAAAGGGGAGAAAGGGGCAGGGGTCGGCCGCACGGGGGGTTGACCAGCCAGGGCGGTCAGCAGGGCCAGGATGGTCTACCGCAGCCAGGGGGTTGGCGGGGCTAGGAAGGTCAGCCGCAGCCAGGGGTCGGCGGGGCCAAAGGGTGGAACGAGGGCCACGCCAGTCGAGCCGATGCTGGTTCTGAAAAAAGTTAAGCAGAAGACGTGGGCAAAGCCGCAGGGTGCGGCGGCTAGCACATAGCGACCACCGCGGGTTATGACGACGAAACCAGTGGTCGAGCCATCAACATATGAGGCCAGAGTTGCTCTGAGCGGGGAGACAGCAGTGCCCTTGACTTTTGATAATGGTGGAATGAGATCTTATGATTCGGATCCAGACAAGATGAACACCCTGCTGGGAGTGAAGGGGTAGTGCCGCCCGTACCTGACCGGGAGCTGTGGTGGGAGCTTGCCATCCGGGTGGCTGATGTAGCTTTCACGGTGTCGTGGAGTGGTCCGTCGATGGAAAAGGATCCACGGGTGCTATCACCATATGTGCGTACTCCGAGCTGGGATGAGGCGCCTGTGATGTCGTCGAGATATGTTCCGGGGTTGTTGGTGGAGAGGGAGGATATACTGTTGGCACTGTAGTGTTCAAGGGACATGGTGCGATGCCAACCGTGTGGGACTTCTGGTGTCAGCACATGGTGGAGACGCCGTGGTGGGAGGCACTATTGCAGAGGTTGGGGTTGCTGCCGCCGGTGGACATTACGGGGAGGGGCCTGGAGTTGTATAGGGATACACCCGGGATGACCTTGCTGCTGTCGAGGTGGAGCACTCAGACACATACCTTTGTGACTGAGTTTGGAGATATTAGGCCGATGCTACTGGATGTGATGATGTTGACGGGGCTGCCGATGCAGGGAGAGTTGGACGCGTGTGTGACACGGCTCAGTGGTGAGGAGCGCTTGTTGCAGATGCAGTCGCTTGATATTTTAGTGGAGACGAGGCAGCACCGGAAGGGAACATACGGTGGGTGGCTCCGACTGTTCTATGGTACGACGCAGGCGAGGTCAGGGCAGAGATTGGGCGCTGCTGCTCACTTTATGATGGGATCGTATCACAAGGACGAGCGGTATGAGATGGTGGTCTTCCTAACGATGTTCTTATCAAGGTGAATATCGTACTTTGCATAGATCATATGTGTGCTTATGTGACTTTATTTGATGCCGCGTCTAATGAGTTGGTGTTTGCTTGTAGATTTGTGTTTGAGGGGACGTCGGAGGATGGCATTTCTCCGAGGGTGATTCCCCTGGCAATTTGGATGGCGCAGGGTAAGCGCATCGGGCTGGCTCCTGTGTATCTGGGCCCCCTGTATTCACGTCTGCATTAGTTGGTGAATGACGTGAAGCGATCGCATGGGCGGTACCAAGTGGCGACATACATGGACTGGATGTTTCTGTAGAGGTACTTGTACAAGTGCTTTTCGGATTATCGTCTGGTAGGATACCCGAGCGAGCATCCGGTACCGACGATGAGGACGGTGACACATGGGGGCACGAGAGGTGGCGGTGTGGTGTAGCGGGTCACGAGCGTAGTGATGACTGCGCACGATCGGTGATGAGCGTCATGCAACCATTGGTGTTGAGCGAACATTGTAGAGAATGTGATGAATGATGGATGGGGGTTAGGAGTGACCCCTGCAAGATGAAAGGGTGGCCGACCCCCTGTGAGAGGAGGTGGCCGACCCCCTGCAAGAAGGGGTGGCCGATCCCTTTTGAAAGAGGGTGGCCGATCCCTTTTGAAAGAGGGTGGCCGACCCCCTCAAGAAGGAGTGGCCGACCCCCTGCAAGAAGGGGTGGCCGACCCCCTTTGAAATAGGGTGGCCCACCCCTTTCAGGGGAGAAGCCCTTTTTCCAAGCGTTTGACAGTGTTGACGTCGCTGCATTGGTGATGCCTGTGAATGCTCGAAAGAAGATGCACTTTGGCCTGGTGATGGCGTTGAATAATTGATCGTTGACTGGGTGATGTGTCGCGCAAAGTGGGTCCCTTAGCGGGCCCTGGGGTACGACCAGAATAGGGTGTGAACACATATCTCCCTAATTCAGTACATGCTTAACATTTTCTACATGTTGTCCACATCTTCACCTTTTGTCTTTCTTACACCATCATCAGATTGACTGAATACTACAAGCACAATCAAGAAAAGCAACACCCAGCTACTAACTACAACAATCATCCATATTATCTCATTGATCTGTTAATCTTAACTGGAGGTCACGACAAGTAAAAACCCACATTTTCCAACTTGTGAGGAAAGCATTAGAAGTGTTATTTCGATTAATAAAATGGAAAGAAGAAAAGTTGACCCAGAAAGCCCACCTTGTTGCTGCAACTCCATATCTTGAGCCTGGATTTTGGTATGTCCACGAAATCCTAGTGATTGCTCTCTCACTGCATTGACAGTAGACATGAGCCATGAGAGGGAATTATTTCTCTTTCTATATCGTTCTCTCTTGAAACCCTATACCTGAAAACACCCATGTGTATGTATGAAAAGAGGTTTTTTGGAGGGAAAATTATGTGCGGCAATTGGGGAAAAATGGGTAATGGAATGAACAAATATGCTCGTGCCAAAATGGCATGTGAGCAGTACATGCGGACTTAACGCTAAAAATAGATGGAGGTCCAGTGTTGGCCTCGTTTGTAATGTCATTATCAATTACAAGGTACATTATAGTCAAAGTTAAAAATACGAGGAGTGAACTGTAAATACATGAATATTACAGAGAATAGTTTTGTATTTAACCCAAACCAGTCTTTGTCCAAACTTGTTGATTAAAGTACCACCAGGAATTCATCTATCAAGCCATAACCACGTGTTTTTACCATCACCCACCTTATAACTAAAACATTGACTGAATAGATACATGATCTTCACTATTTTGCACCAAGTCCATGAAAGGCTTACATGGAGCTTGAAAGTCAACATGTGCTTCTCCTTTATGATGTTATATGGTACCATTCGACCCACGATAAGTCTTTTTTATGAGCCAAATCCCATAGGTGTTTATATTGCATCCTTAATCCATTTTGCCATTCTTTTTAGTCCTAAACCACCTTCTTTTTTTGGACGGCATAAGTCTTTCCAAGCAACTTTTGCCCCAGTACGTTTAACATCCTTCCCATGTCAACTAAAAGCCCCAATCTTTTCTTCAATTTATTTAATAATCTTTTTTGGCAATAGAAAAATTTGTACACACTGCACTTGTATACTGAGAATCAGCAATCTGAACTATGTCAGCGTAAAATAGGTTGTTAGTAGCCCAACTTGAAATTTTCTTTCTTTGTCGATCGCTCTAAAAGGATTTTGCAATCCTTTTATTACAGCAGAGACCCAGATATGTGACATTGGATTTGCCAACAACAACGCCAATTATCTCATTTAACAACAGTAACCTCATTAATGCCAACTAAATAAATTACACTTTTACCCAAGTTAGGAGCAAGTCCAGAAGTCAAAACTTGTTTGATTAACAAAAGTGAACCTTAGTAAATTATTAACACAATATAAATGCCGTAAGAATATCTAAAATTTTTAGTCGGTTACGAAATTATGAGACGAAACTAGGAGGAGTTTTTGATATCAATAATCTATTTTTAACACTTAATTACTTCTTTACCCTATTTTTAACCTTATTTACCTATCTATCCTACTTTTGAAAATTGTGGTTCCAAAATTTCAAGCGAAAAAAACGTAATTTCAAACCATGTTTTCAAGCAAACCTTATTATGAAATCTCTATTAGAAACCAAGATTTTTTTCCAATTTTGTTCAAATCAGACAAATAAAACTAAACATATTGAAAATTTTGCTAAAATTTCTGTTTAGAACTACGATTTTTAAAAGTGGGGTAGATAAATAAATAAGGTTTAAAATGAATTAAAGAAGTAATAAGTGTTAAAAATATATTATAAATATAAAAATATATGAATATACACTAGGATCTTTCTTGGCTCATGCACCGTCTTTGAACCCCCTACGGCCGGAAGGGGTAGCAGCCTAATCAAATTAGCCGAAGGATTTCATGTCGCTACTAGAACAAGTTGCCGACCCTTCTAATGCACGCCCAAATAAGGCACTCTTGGTAGAGAGCAATAATAGACCCGGCTTGAAGAAAAAATGGAACCCCGATTGTAATCTGTAGCATCACCCCAACTAGCCGGAGTCTCTTACTCCGCGAACTCCGTATGCAGGTACGTGAAGCTTCTCACTTGCAACGCAAATAGCGTCTTCGTAATCAGTTAATCAACTATGGGGTTGATTCTTGTCAACATTTAGTGTTCCGTTGCGTTTTAGTCGTTATTTAATTGTGATTTACGTGCGAAGTTGCACCCCCCCCCCCCCCCCCCCGACGAACCAGCTGGTCATTTTTGTGTCCATACGAGTTAGCGGGTTGATGTACGCGGCCTTAGCCCCACTAGTGAAGCGACTGCTTCCTTGTTTCATGATTTTGGCACGCCTGCAATGCACTGGGCTCGCTTTTCATATGATTGTGGTGATTGATTTGGAAGATTATGATGATTACTCGGAAAATCACTAGCGGCTAAAACATAGAGACAGAGAGACATGGTGCGAGGTTCTGGAGCAGGGAAGTCAATAGAATTGGGGAATCCTGCAACTAAGAGGAGAGAGAGGGAGGGGGGAGGGAGGGAACCCATTTGGAAGAGGAAGAAAGAAGCGGTGGCGGCTGTGGAACTGTGGATCGACGTGGTGGTGCTTTACTTATGTATGTATACGTGATTGCATATGCACATTTAGTGAAGGGGAGGGGGAGAGGGGTTTATGGATAGGATGCGTGGGGGAGGTAGTGGTGTGGTATGGTGTTGGGAGTGGGAGGGTTTATTAAGCAGCACAACTGAAGAGGAGTTATTGCTCTAGAATCAAGAAGTAGAATCAAGAAGGTATGGATAAAGTGGGACTGAAATTGGTTATACTGGATGCAATTTCAGGCAACATGGTAAGTGTTTGTAAAGATCAGTGTGAAGGACAAATTGGGAGGATATACCCACACCATAAAAGCAGGTTGGGCAGAATGGAGAAGTGGAATGTTATGCGATCGAAATTTTACTACGAAGATGAAGGAAAGTCTATAGGATGTTTTTCAGACCAGCCATGATTTGTGTGTGTGTGTGTGTGTGTGTGTGTTGGGGGGGGGGGGGGGGTAGCTTAGATGTTTTGGGCACATCAATGAAGACCCATAATTGTATCAACATAGCAAGAGCAATACGATTATTATCAATTGAAGTGCTAGGAGAATAGAAAGACAAAAGTAATGGTGAGGTAAAAGGGTTTATGTGGCGAACTCCACAAATCATCGTCTTGAGGCCTGGGCTAGACAAAACAAGGTGAGGCTTTGTCCAGTTGAGTTATGACAAGGAAACTAGCTTTGAAGTAGAAAGAGGAAAGGCGAGATAGAGGGACAGATGAGTTGAGAAATTTGATAAAAGAGTGAAGGACACAGGCACCGTTAGTGGTGGCACACGATATCCTTTCACAATAACTTGAAGTTGGAAAAAGGTGCCACTAACTATCAGATATGTGAGGGTGCAAATATGCACACTGAAATTGAAAAGTTTAACATTACAGCTGATTATAGAAGGATAACCAAGCCCATTTAACCTATGAAATTGCTAATTTAAACGCTCACTTAGAGATAGAGATGGCACGTATCTGCTATCTGCTACTTGCTACAAGTTAAAATCTGATTCTAGGGTTTGATGATATGGAAGGAAGACAAGGGGAGAGAGAGTAGATACAAAAAAGAAAATGGGAGCATATTTAATACTCTCACCCTAGCTACTCTGTGTATAAGTGAAATATGGAGAAGATTACAAAAATACCCCTACTACGACAGCTAATAGCCTGACAACACTTCCCTCAAATTGGTGCATTGATGTCTCTCATGCCCAACTTGTACACCAGAGGATTAAATACCTTGCTATCAAGACGTTTGGTGAGCAAATCAACAAGTTGATAACTAGACTTCACAAAAGGCATAGAGATTGATCCAGTATTCAGCTTCTCTTTGATGAAATGACGGTCGATCTCAATATGCTTCATCCGATCATGTCTTACCTGATAGTGAGCAATATTCATAGCAGCCTTACTATCACAGTATAGTGTCATGATGTCTTAGTAATCTCACCAAGGTCTTCCAGTAGACTTTGCAACCAAAGAAGCGTGTATGCCTTGCGCTATGGCTCGATACTCTGCTTCAGCAGCTGATCTAGGTACAACAGCTTGCTTCTTGCTTCTCCAAGTATCTAAATTTCCACTTACAAATGTGCAGTACCCGGAAGTAGAATCCTATCATTGATAGATCCATCCCAATCAGTATCTGTAAAGCCTCTATCCTTAAATGATCGTTCCGGGGAAAATAGTAGACCCTTTCTGGGACCAGACATCAAAATACCTGAAGATATTAAGCACTGCCTCCATCGTAAGAGGTACGTGGGTCATGCATAAAGTGACTGACAAGACTCACTGCAAAGGCTATATTAGGTCTAGTTTGGTAATGATAATTTAATCTTTCAACCAATCTCTGATTTCTATTATTGTCTACCAGGTCTGATATTGACTAACAAGACTTGCTGCGAAGGCTGTATCAGGTCTAGTATGGTAAAGATAAATCAATCTTCTAACCAATCTCCGGTATCCTATGTTCGGATTCGTCTATTTTTCAGTATCCAATACACGGGGGCACGGCAAAATATTCCCACCTATTTTTGTTTCTTAGTTATTCCTTAGTTTACATACTGTTCTATGATATGCATATCGTTTTAATTTAGAACTGAGATCATCTCAAAGCAATAAAAAACTAAAAGAAACAATATAACAAAGTGTTCCCAGTGACATATCCTACGATGTGTGTCGGACGCATATCCCGTACCCATGTCCAAGTGTCGGGTGTCCGATACGGGTACTTCACACATTTTGAAAAGTCCATGTAACATAGCCGATATCTATCTCTCCAACATTATTGCAAAAATCAAGATTCGCTTCAAGTAGGAGAATCTGCAGGTCTGCAACCCAACAAACCAGCTTCTTCCAGGAGGCCTAATACATGCCTTCTTTGAGAAAGATAGGTACCTCTGCTAGACCAGGCAAGTTTGTTCTCAAGAAAGTATCTCAACTTACCTAAGCCCTTGATCTCGAAATCTTTGCTTTGATAAGCTTTTAACCTAGCAACCTTAGCAACGTCGTCTTCGGTGACGACAATGCCATCAACATACACAATGTGAACCTTAATTTCCCTTTGAAGCATTTAATAAACATTGTTTGATCAGCTATGCTTGGATGCTATCCAAATGAAATCATAGCTTTTTGGAATCTGTAGAACGAAGCTCTGGGTGACTGCTTGAGACCATAAAGAGCCTTCTTTACTTTGCAAACTTTGCACTCGGTTTCCTCATTCGTGAATCCAAGAGGTATCTCCATGTTTACTTCTTCCTCAAGGTCTCCATGAAGAAATGCATTCTTGACATCAAGGTGCTGCAAGTCCCACTCAATAATAGCTGCAAAAGAGAGAAGTACTCTCATGGAATTCATTTTTACTACCGGAGCAAAGGTCTCCTGATAATCAACTCCATAATTGTGAGCGCAACCTTTGGTAACTGGTCCTGCCTTAAAATGTATTTCCCCCTTGCCTTTCTGCTTGACAGAAAACACCCATCTATAACCTAGAACGTAAAGTTTTTTTGCCTGGAGGAAGATTTACAAGTTCTTAGGTCTCCTGATAATCAACTCCATAATTGTGAGCGCAACCTTTGGTAACTGGTCCTGCCTTAAAATGTATTTCCCCCTTGCCTTTCTGCTTGACAGAAAACACCCATCTATAACCTAGAACATAAAGTTTTTTTGCCTGGAGGAAGATTTACAAGTTCTTAGGTTCTCGTCTCCTCTACCTGTGCTATTTTCTGATTCCGTGGAAGACAGACAGAAGACATAGAGGACACAAAAGCTCTATAGAAAGGAGACAGAGTCGAAATTAGAAATTGGATATTGGCTACATGCCCCAACCCCCTTTATACTCGGTTCCATGATCTGTTTGAAGAATTTTGATGGTACATTAAATTGACAAACTATACTACGGAATAACTTGAAATCAATCACCTCATCCTTTTGCATCATGTACACCAAAGTAGCGCCGTTGGGATAGTCGATAGAGGAACCACTTAACAACACAATGCAAAGCAGTAACAGGAGACGAACCCCAAACATCATTATGAATCAAGAAAAAAGGATTGAGGCTTCTTTTTATCATTACTAACATAGCGCGGTTGTGTGCTTTACAAGCTCACAAGCATTACTATTGAAGTTTGAGTTTTACACTGCTGAACTAATAAAAGAAAAAAGTTTCTTCAAAACACTGAGAGATAGATGCTAAAGAACTAGAATCTGCCTGACGAACTTGCCCTGTAAGATGGACTTGCAAGCGCCTCCTCTTTCCAACAGATAAAGCCCGTTATGCTCCCGGCCATGACCAAACTTCTTTCTTGATATCCTGAACAACGCAATAAGAAGGGTAGAAGGTGACTTTGCAATTTAATGACTTGTTATAGAAGTTTTTAAAATATTAGGATCAAGGAGAACAGAGAACAAAGTGAATCTTACCCAAACCTTGTCTTTTCCTGAACAAGGAGAATAAAAGATTTATGAGATCTAGTCATATGTTCAGTGGCTCCGGAATCAGTAATCTAAGGGCTAGACAATGGAATGGTAGTTGAATAAGGAGTATTAAAAGTTATAGCTATTTGAGCAAAACTGGAAGTAGCTGTAGCATTGAAGATTCTGAAGTAGATGAAAGCTCGGGCTTAGACATCAAGCGTCTAAGAATTTGCAACTCTTCTTCAGACAAGCTAGATGAGTCAGAAGTAGAAGGAGAACAACTATCACCTATTTCATACAAATGGGCCGGCGAGCGATTAGAATTCAGCTCAGTATTCTTCTTCAGATGAGGGTTCAACTTCCTACAAGTTGCTTTAGTAAGGCAAGTCCCCCCTCAGGTGATCCTTATACCATGATTAGAAGAAGGTTCCCCACCTGAGGAACACTGTGCTGGAGTAGAAGTAATCGCAGATCTCTCCTGTGCAACAACCTGTACCGTGGCATTATGACGAGTCTCCTCCTCCTGTACATATGCCTACACCTGCCTCGTGGTAGGAAATGGCTCCAAATTAAGAACACGACAACAAAATTTGTCATGCTCAATGTTAAGTCATGCAAGGAAAGTCATACATTCGCTCTCTCTCTAGTAATCTGAAATTTTTTAGCATCACGGGGACTATTAGTCTTCTTAATAATCCAAAGTCTGCCATACTATATAGTTCTCCCCAGTATGGCGTAAGAGACTTCCCCCCTTGCTTGGTTATGAATCCTCTTCTTAAGTTAATAAAACTGGACGTCATTCCTACATTAATAGTAAGTTTAAGATGCTGCTCTCTACATCTCATGTATAGCTTCTAGAAATTGTTAATCACGGGCTATATTAGACTGCATGGAGTTAAGCTTCTAGAAATTGTTAATCACGGGCTATATTAGACTGCATGGAGTTAAGTGACCAACTCATAGCCAAAGAATTCTTGGAGCTCCATTTCTCAAGTGATGCTCTAGCTGTTTCTGGCTTTTTTAATCTCACCAAGAATAAATGCTGACATCCTTTTAGCCTCTCAATAGTAAACATAAACAAGTGGGACCACGTCAAACAATTGCTAGTGTCCAACTCTGTATGGCAAAGTTGGAATGACGCATGTTAACTTACCATCTGCTCTAAAAGGTCAAGCTGCCAGCGAATGTCCACGAAAGTGTTATCATGCTTAACACTCCCCCCTCACGTGCAAGCGCCCAATTGCATGTGGAGAGACAAATTAAGGGGCACTACCACCAAGAGCCCAATTGCACGCGGAGAGAAAAATGAAGGGGCACTACCACCAAGTAAACAAATAAACATAGTGCTAATTGCACCGTTATAAAGGGGAGCCAAATATGCAATCGGGAAGAGTCGAACCCCTGCGCAACAATAGCTCCTCTACCAAGGTGAAATGTGATTGTAGGGTTTGATAATATGGAAGGAAGAGAAGGGGAGAGAAGAAGACACGACAAAGAGAATTAGAATATTTTTCATACTCTCACCCTAGTCTTGATAATCTCACTCTAATCACTTCATATGTAAGTGAAAAATAGAGAGGATTATAGCATAATCCTCTCGCCCTTTTCACTTTATATTAAGTGAACAATAGAGAGTATCATAAAAGCACCCTCACTACGACAACTAATCCCCACCTACACTACATGATGTGATTCATTAACCTTGAACGTTAAATTACTTCAAGGTCGTGTATCTTGATTTCAGCTGTCTGGAAGAGATTGAATGGCTTAACAATGAAGCTTTCGGCTTGACACTATAATTAGCGGGCAGGATCTGTTCTTGCAATCAAATATCCGCTGCCTAGATTTGATTTCAAATTGTATCATGTAATTGTAACTTCAATGCTGTTTTAGTATGTAGAATAATGATTTCAAAATATGTGTTGATGCAGTTACGGTCTCCTTGACATCTCAATTCGTATCCATTGAGTTTAATCTTTGCTGTTCGAAACACCGAAGTTATAAGAAACCTTATTATATGAAGCTTATGGATTACAGCCATGATGAGCCTCTCCCTCCTGGAGTTCACCCCCTGCCAAACTCTTTCAATCCATCTGCCCAGTACCCTTTTCAGCCCTTTCAGAACTCGGTTAATTCTCACCATATGCTCTCTCATGCTCCTCCTCCTAATGCCGCCACTGTTCCTTCTTTCCAAAACTTTTATCCCAATGTAAGCCCATGGCCTCAAGTTTATCATGCTCAATATGCTCCTGTCTCATCGGATCAATTCCCGAGTAACTTCGATTATGGTAATTATACCCAACCCAGCACCCCCAGCTGCCAAATGTTCCAAGAAGGGGCTCCTGGTTCAGCTGTCTCAACAGGTATTGGAAATAGTATTATGCCGCATGTGGAATCTGATGGTTCTCAGCCGCAATCACAAGGTCTTCAGGTTGGGGTTCACCAGAGTTCTCATATGTTAGCAGAATCAAATGTGCCCAGCAAACCGGCAGATGAAGCAGTGTCTAGTGAGCAGCAGCAATCAAAATTTTGGGAAGTAAACCACAGAAACCACTCCGAGGAAATGGGACGTTCTAAACCGTCTAGTGATCATCAAGGTGAGTTGTCGGGTGCAATACAACTAAGTGCAAACCTCATGAAGCAGCATCCCCAAAAAGAAAATGAGATAGGTAAGCAATCCTTCAGCAGACTCATTCAGAACCTCTTGAAATAACTGCTTTTATTCTAAATGGCCATGCTTATGATGCTACTTAGAAGAATTATCCTCTGATTGGTCATATGCTATTATTGGTTCTGTTGAGTTCTTATATTCATAATTGGCAACTGTATACCATATCGCACCAGTTGTGAGTGTTACATCTGCTTCAGAGTTGAGGCTGCAATCGGGAAGTTCAGATGATATTGAAACTGCAGCTCAGAATGCCATGCTGCGTGAACAAGTAATCGTTGCTGCATTTTTATGTCTTCTTCTCTTTTCTCTTGCCTTTGTTATTTTTTGTGTTGATTGATGTAATTACCGTCTTTATCTTCTTGAACGTTCAGGAAATTGTCACCCAAAACGTTATTCATGGTCAAAGGTTTGCTCTTTTGAGTTATGTGATTTCTCTTTCAATCAGTAAATGCTGAAATCACAATGCGATACTCACTTGCTCATGATCTCATAAATCTAGAGAAGCAAGAGGTGCAAGTGGAACTCCTGAGGATGGTACTGATGTTATTTCAGAACGCCATGACCCAAATGCTCTAAAGGTGTGCAAATTATCTTATCTCTTTGTACCTCTATTATTATTCTTCTGTTTGAAGTGTTAGCATCCTGTACAGACTTGCAGCTTATTAGGTTTTGTTTTGGTGTACTTTTCATGTTCTTACAATCGCAGGAGTATCTGCTGAAGATGAGTACAGAGCATCGAGCTAAAGTGGCCTTAAAAAGGGGCCAATCAACTGTTCCTGATGAAGGTCGGTTCAGTGGTTTTTGCTGTTTGTATTATGCTCAGTTCTTTTCACATACTCAACAAATCAAGAGGTTAACACGACCAATGCTTATATGTTGATTCATTTCCAATTTGAATCGAGATAACACTAACACTGCAGAGAAGAGGCAGCAGCAGTAGAGTATTGCTCTTCTCTATCAAATGACAAAGCTTCTTGAAATTAAACTACCGACAAAAAGGAACCAAACCTCCTCTCCCCGTATGAGGTCTGAGTACTCGTTACTTGTGGCTCCAAATGTTCTAAGCCTTCTATTGATGATAAATTTGCCTTTTAGTTCGTTCTGGGACTACATATGTCAGAGGCTTGGCCTTGTTGATTTGATTTCAATTTCTGTAGTATTTCTTAATAAAACATCGTCATGGAGATATATTTTTGGTGGTCTGCAAAAAAACATAAGTCTAGGTGCTATTTTTCCTTATTTTGGAAGGGAATTCCTGGATGAGTTGGGAGTATCGGTTGTATACCCGTAGACAGTTTGCTTGCTGAGCATGAGGACGCGAACTCGTGTAAATAGGGTTAGTTTCTAAGAAGTTTTTATTTTCAAGTATTTTCTGTAGTACTATTAGTCAGCTGTGTAGTATTTCAGGTTGGTCTGTAATTGAGTCAGCTCTGAAGTTTTTGGGTCATTTTGTAAAAGCAGTTGTGTGCTTGGTGCGTTAGAGAATCTGAGATCAGTAGGACGGGTTTGTGTGCAAAGTTTTGGCTTCTCTTGGAAGATTGGAGTTGGCTTCTCTTGGAAGATTTGTAGTTGGTACAAAAGAAGAAAAGTCGGCCTACTCCATGACTTTTAAAAAAAGAAAAAACAGAAAAGACGAATAGTAAGATTGAGCTTCAGCTCCACCCTAGCTAGTGTTCTCAAGCATTGGGGGCTTGGGTTTAGAGAATTCAACCCGGTGGCGCCTTTGGTCCCTCCTCCGCTGCTATATGCGCTAGAGGCCAGTACACAGCCGCTGTTTTTTGTGCTATTCTCTGCTGCTCGGATCTAGAACATTTTGTTTGAAGGTATTTTCTTAAAGTTTCTAAGAAGTTAATGAGTTTCTTGATGCTAGACCATAAAGTGGAGTACTACGTGATTTTTCTAAGATTTCAGCCCATGTTATGTGCATATCTACTGCATCCTCTTTTGCACCACATAAGGGCTTCCGGCTGTACGATTGGGGCCTCTTAGTGAGCGACATTGATGGAGGAGCGGACATTGTGAAATTATGGTTTGTACTAGATGTCAATGAAATCTGGGGATATTCCTTGGTGGGCCTCCTTGGAAAGTGTGGTTGTTTCAACTGGGACGCAACAAAACCTTTAGAATGCTAAAAGATTGTCCTGTGCTAATATCTGCTCCTTTATTTTTTTTTGTTAAGCGAGCTTTTGTTAGTTGCTTAGTCTGCATTGCTGATGCAGGGCCAGTTTTAGAGTTTTAGTTGAGTCGTGCAGACTAATTTGTTCAATATAATGTTTGGTTTTTAAAAGCCTCTGGGTTGAAGATTATAAGAATCGACTTCATTTGATAAGTGAAAGCGGTGAAGGAACTTTTTAGACATAAACTTGCCTGGTATAAAAGGGTTTGGTTGTCAGATAGAATGTTAGAGGTTGGATAAGATTGTTAAGGTTGACAAGGTAGTACTATGTATGAGTAATGTCAAGATTACTTGTATCTTTTTGTTCTTGCAGATGGTGTTTCTCTTTGCACGGGCTAAACTATGTTGGAGGAGAGTTTTATGTTCTTAATGAGTGTTTGCAAGTTTTTAGGAAGAAGAGAAATAGGAAACGAGTCGCATAAGGTTGAAATCTTCAGGCAAAATCATGTTAGACTATAACTTATAATATTCAGTACAATTCTTCGTATGTTTAGTACGTAGATAGTTTCAGGATGCTGGACTTCTGCTAAAGTTTTTAGGTTTCTGCCACTAAAAGAGCTCCCAGATGGATCATTGATTTCGGCTGGTATGATTTTAGTTTACACACTGCAACCCCGGAGAAAGTTTAATCAATTTCGATCTTGAAACTGAAGACGTCTTGTTTTTCTCATTAAGGTACAAAATATTCATCTTTAATGTGGATGGATGGCATCAACTGCAAAAATATGTGCTGCTAGTTTGGACCTTTTTGGACCATTTTTCTTGTTTATACATATGCATGCAACGGAGTGTTTGAATGGTGTTTTTTCTTTGTTCTCTCTAAGCGCTCTTTTAGGAATTTCTCCCTTTGATTTTTTCCGGAAGGGTCCTTTTAAGGTTGATTTAGTGCATGTCTGCTGTAGTGCCTGTTGCCATTTTGACTGGTCTTGCATGGCAGGGGCAGGTTGTTGTTGATTGTTGTGTGTTCATATAATAATCTTTTCTTGCATTTTGTGGTAGGTTGGTAACTGTGGAAGATCCTAGTCTGGTGGTGTGTTTTTCATGTTGGGTAGTTTGGAGTCTGGGATGCTCAGACAAAGACTTGGGGTTATGACCTCATTGTTTTGTGCAAGTATGTGAGATGGATATTAAATCTTTTGAGGGGTCGTCCTCTGCTCTTGGCTCACCAAGGTGTACCGGTTCTCTCCACTGCCTTTTTGCCAATTTCACGCTAGCTTTTCTAGCTAGGTTGTGGCTATGTTATCGGTGTTTTTAACTTCATTCTTTTGTATGTGGTGTGTGCATGGGAGGCTGCCTTTTAACCCTGGAAATAGGATGTCAGCCTGTTTCTTGGTATGGCCGTTTACGCCTATGAATTCTGGGGGTACCACGTTTTCTATGCGTTGCCTATTTTACATGGACTCGTTATGAGTGTCCGAGTTGGATACGTGTCCAAGTGTCGGATTCATCTAATTTTTAAAACCCAAGACACGGGGACAGCGAAATATTTCTATCCTTTGTTATATATTAGTTACTCCCTGGGTAAAATGGTGTTTACAGTGAACGCACATTGTCTTAATTGAACGTTATCTCATCTCATCTCAAAG
Source organism: Escallonia herrerae (assembly GCA_033070095.1). Lineage (NCBI taxonomy): Eukaryota > Viridiplantae > Streptophyta > Magnoliopsida > Escalloniales > Escalloniaceae > Escallonia > Escallonia herrerae. The sequence continues at coordinate 111,130 of JAVXUP010001889.1, read as the reverse complement.
CAATCACGAATTAAAAGAAACACTTTAAGATTGTGTTCTTGGTGAGGTGACGGACACATATCCCATACCCATGTCTGAGTGTCGAGTGTCTGACACGGGTACTTCACGCATTTGGAAGAGTCCGTGTAACATAGTGCAGTGCATTGCAACTTTTAACATTATTTACGGTTGTTGAAAGTTCGGAATAGAAGTAATATAGGAGTATGAGCACATTTCTCCAGTGTACTGTGGCCACCAACCAGGACTTTGATTGCTCTTCTTATTTTGCGGTCTATAAGTAGGCAAGTAAATCTATGCGGAAAGGAGTATTGTTGTACAAACCCTAAACTTTTACTTATAAACAAGTAAAAGAAATGATGATAACTTGAGGTTTTAGTTTTTCTCGGTCCCAATCAAGTTGTTGGGAGATCAACTTCCATGTGTAACTCATGCATACAGCTATGTAAACTGGCAGGTATTGTAATTTCCCAATAGCAGTTAAACAATTGTCATCATTCTGAATTTAATTTTAATCTGGTTTGCCTTGAATTTTTATCACTTTATGTATGCCAAGTGTTTGCTCTTGTTTCAGGTAATTTTGAAATTGGAAATGGATATGGTGTACCGGGTGGAGGTGCTTATGGTAATACTGTTACTCCTGCTAAGACTAAGTGATGCTTGATGTTATAGGTACTTTCTTTTACCACCATATTAAAATGTTGGTACTATGCTACAGGGAAACCTGGAGTTGATTGTCGTGAAACAGGCCAAAGAATATCGGAATTTGGAGAGTCTGAACAGAAGCCTGGGGCCAATGGGTTGCCAGAGTACCTCAAGCAGAAGTTGAGAGCCAGAGGAATTCTAAGAGATGACTCAGCTAAAACGGATACTCCAAACTCGGATGATGCAAGTCATTTTCTCTTATGTACTCTTATTTTTTCTCATCCTTCTGCATATGTGGCATTGTAGATGGACTTATGAATTAGATTTGAGAGGGAATATACGTGGAGTATAGTTCTATGGTTCAATGGCAAGGAAAATTATATTAGGGAGCAGTACCTCAGTCGCAACCCTTGTACACTAAAAGGATACAAGTCATCTATCTGAAAACCTAAAAAACTGTGCCATGTTTTGGAGATTAATTTTCCAAAGAGCCTGAGAGGTATTCTCATCTCTTATTCGGTTATGAACAAGCCCTGCCTCACAAACTCTGCTACTCACCGGACAGCTTCTACTTATGCTTCCTCCTCCTGAAAAGTGTCCAACTTGTGAATTAACACAAGGATCGAACCAAAATCACCTAAGAAAATCCCAAACTAGCCAAACAACAAGACCTAAAGGTTCTTGTTACATATCAGTGATGTATAAATAACCGAAGCATGGTCCAGGCCAACAGCAAAGTTTCTACCTGCCAGACTGAAACATCAAAAGATTTAAAGTTTCTTCATCACTTCTGCACAGAAGACTCTGCCCTTAGCACATCAAAAGAGCAGATATATCCCTCTTCTGGTTAAGCGCTAGGAGGATCCTTTTCTATCACACTGATTCCCAAGGGAAATGAGCTTTTTCCTGGATTATACTTTAAAACGTGAAATCGACTATCACCGCAGGCACGTAGCTATATGAAACCTCTGAAGTTGTCCTCACTTGTGCTTTTATGTTTTTCTTTTGATAAGTCCTTCGCTAGGTAAGAGTAAATGAAACAGGAATTTAGTGATAGAAAGCCTGTAATAATGAAACTAACTTGTCGCAACTTTGTTAACAGGAATTTCCTTTGCTTTTACTTTGTTAAAGCCTTTTCCTTTTCCATGTCATTTTATATGTTTATTTGCTTGTTAGCTTGTCGTCTTGGATTACTCTATTGACAGACCCCTTATAACTTTACATCCCAGAGTTTGAGGACTCCATCACGTCAAAACATGGTCCGCGGAAAACTGCCTGAAGGATGGGTAAGTGCTATTTATGACTTCGAAGAGTGGCATGCATTTATCTTGGACTAGATCTGTGGTACTCGTTATCGGTATCTATTCCAGCCAGTGCAGGACACAAATTTTGTTGGATTTAAGTTGGAAATAATTGGAATTAGAACTAGGAATACTATCACTTCCACTTTTGTTAATTTTTTGGTGAGAAGGGATATCCCCTTTCTCTCTGTGTGTGTGTGTACATAGATCTATATGTGTGCGTGTGCGTGCGTGCGTGCATACATACTTACATATATATATATATATTTGCATATGTATGTGTATATCTATCTGAAGCACGAACAAAAACACAATGTACGAATATGAAATGATTGAGTAACTTACTTGTAGATCACAGCGAGAAAATTGCATAATGGATGGGAAGCTTATGCAAGAATCAATCTACTTGTTTCCTATTAAATTTGTTGGACAATACTGTTGATATCACTCTTTGACATCCTTTAGCCATACAAGTAAAGAAATTGACGTTGGCTTTCCCAGTCAACTAGATGATGCTTAGTGGATTCAGGGAACGGGTCTTGAATAATTGCCATCTAATCTGGTATAAGATGTACGCCTCACGTACTATTCGCGTACATTATGCTATCGATTTTCTTCTATAATTTAGAGATTCTATACTTGTCACGTATTCTCAATATAGCGCGCGCCGGGGGTGGGGAACTTGGAACTTGAGAGGCATTAATGAGAAGCACTTGAGTTACTTATGAAAGCATAATTGCATCATGATCAAATTCGTCTTTGGTAATCTCTAGGCGGGTGATGTTTCATGATATGCTCCATATGGACACGTGCGCAATGACCTGGTCTACGGCCCACCACAAGGCAATGCTTCCCTCTAAAGGGCTAGCTAAAGTAGGTACATAGGAGTTCAAGGGCATTGTCTTATAAGGCCATCCACAGAGTTTCCACATCCGATGTTGGATATAACATTCTTCCCTCCATATGCCGAAGTGTCCTCTCTGGGACTCAATCTCTCCCTTACTGTCACATAGCCCATAACCTTCCTCTCTAGCCATTATTGGATATATTAGCAGCCCAATTGGATCAGCCTGATTTGAGTCTGCATATATCTCCCAACCTCCGGTAACTTGAATGTATAGCCTTGACCCGAGCTTTAGAGAGTCAGCTTTGGTATCATATGTAAGGATCCGGCTACGACCACACCATAGGGCATTGCCTCCCTCAAGGGCTAGCCAAACTATGTATTTATGAGTTCATGGAGAGGGTCTTATAAGGCTATTTACAAAGTTTCGACATCCAATATGGGATTTCACATATTGTAACTACAGTGTATAGCCCCACCACAGGGCTATGCCTCCCTCAAAAGGGCTATCCAAAGTAGGTATTTATGATCATGGGTAGGGTCGTATAAGGCCATGCACAAAGTTTCCACAGCTGAGGTGCGATTTCACATTTCCCCCCCGTATGCTTTAGCATCATCGCGAAGGCCCAAACTCAACCATAGTCACATCTAACCAGAATCTCCTCTCTAGCCATTATTGGAAAATACCAGCAACCCAACTAAATAAGCCTGATTCAAGTCTGCCTTCGTGTCCCTTTCTCCGGCAACCCGACCGGAAAGCCCAGCTCGGGCTTTTAAGAGTTAGCTTAGATACCATTTGTAATGACCCAGTCTGTAGCCCTACCATGGGGCAACGCCTCCCTCAGAAGCGCTAGTCAAAGTAGCTATTTATGAGTTCATGGGCAGGGTCTTATAAGTTCATTCACAAAGTTCCACACTTGATCTGGGATATAAAGGTTGTGTGATATAGATGCTATTCTGAGTTCATAATCCAAGTTATGTGGTTGTGTTGTGCATGCTATACATGTTTGGATAGCCGTCTTGGGATTTTCATTTTTGTATTTCCTGCAAGGTTGTGTGATTTGTAATCTTTTTAAAATTTGATGTTTGTAATTCCCTAATTTACCTCTTTCATAGCACTGTTCTAGAAATGCAAATTTGGTGTTTTTGGAAGCGAGAATTGTTAGTGGCTTAAAATTAGGGATAATTGCAAAGAATACCCCTTTGGTTTGGGGTAGTTACAAAAAGACCCCTGTTATAAAAATTGCATAAACCCACATGAAATTGCAAAGGTGTTGCACCGTAAAATTTCCGTAACAGAATGTCAAAAATGTCTAAATTGCCCCTCTATATATATGAGGAGAGCACGCCCTTTCCATTTCTCATTCCTATCTGATTCTCTCCTTCTCCACGAGATTCTTAGATTTGGACATGCACGATGGCCGGCTACCTTGAATCAACGGCGGGCTCGCGGCAGCTCAAGGGCGATCGATGGGGCTAGCGGCGGCGCAAGATGTTGATTTGATTATTTACCCGAATTGCACAAATTCAGATCTAGGGTTTCAAATCGCACATTGCGATGTGCGATTTGAAACTAGATTTTATTTTGTGCGATTAGGGTTCGAATTGTTGGTGGCCACAACACGGGATTAGGGTTTGATCTAAGTTAGGTTTCAAAGCAGAAATGGAAAGAAGTTCCCCGATTTTGAGAAATTCGTTTCGACAATAATCCTTGTTGGGGTTTCGATTAGGGTTCGAATTGTTGTGCGATTAGTTTGTGGGTGATGGCAGCTGTGGCATTCAGAGGTGATGGTGGCGGTAGGATTGGTTGGGCTGTTGGCGGTGATGGGATTGTATGCAGATGTTGGCGGCGGCGGGATTGGATGAGAAATAGGGTGGCGCCGGTTGTGGGCGGCGCAAGTGGCAGACGGGGTGGTGGAGGCGGGATTGTGAAGGGGCTTACACCGGTGGTGCACGGTGACAGGGCTGGCGGCTGCTAGGCGCACAGGGCCGGGGTGGAGGTGGCGCCGATTGTAGGTGGCGCAGATGGCAGACTGGGGCGGTGGTGGTGAGGGTGGCGGCTAGGGTTAGGGTTAGGGTTAGGTTTTGGTGGAATTGGGACTTGTTTGGAAAAGATAAAAAGAGGGAGGGTACTTCACTGTTTTTAATATATAGATTTTTTACTACACGCATTTTCAAAAGCGTGAAAAGCACGCCCCATTAATTTAGAAGATTTTTCTAACAATTGCAACGAACTAAGTGCTAGAGGGAGGCCTTTGCAATTTTTGTAACAACAATGGTCTTTTTGAAACTACCCCAAACCACAGGGGTATTTTATGCAATTATCCCTTAAAATTATATTTGTCATTAGTTGATGTTTTAAATTATTTAGTTTTTTTTTTTTGTTGCCAATTTTCTCTCTTGTATCCGTTATCTTTCACCAATACTTGATTAGGTTGAGTCTAGGGACCCGGCAAGTGGTGTTCTCTATTATTGTAACGAAAGATCTGGGATAAGTCAGTGGGAAAGACCTGTTCAGGTTGCTCTTCCAGAAGGTTGGCAAGAGGTATTGGATGAAACAAGCGGTATGCCATATGCTATATTTTTATCCTACTAAGCATTTTAAAGTTTTCAGGAGGTCACATGCCATTGTTTAAAAGAAGTACAAGGGTGTTGTGATTTTTTTATTCGAGACCATGGAAGCTGACCACTGCCTAATCAATTATTCTGTATCTAATCTTTTTGAAAGATATCAGCTGCATCCCTAGTTTTTAGGGAATTGCCACTCGTCAATTACTTATGAAAGAGCACTTTCCATTCTAGTGTCTGTCTCAAATTGCACAAAACCATTGCCTATTCCCAGAAATTATATTTTGTATGTTGGGTCTGATTTTACAATCTTAAAGCCATCAAAGCATAAGAAAGTGAAGTATCTCGGCAAAAATCTGAGAGAAGAAGAATGAGAAAGAATGGATAAGGTGGAAGTAGTTAAATAGGGAAGGTTAAAACAAAAGGAAAATGATAATTTGGAATAAATTTTCATAACAACATATTTGAAGTATATAGTTGTTGGCATCAAGAAACCAATGTGTAACAATTGGCACCCTTAAGCTTCATGTATTAAAGGAAAGAGGATGTGGTTGTTTTGGGGTGGGGTTTTGTGGGGGGGGGGGGGGGGGGGAAGGGCGGAGGAAATGCAATGTTTTCAAATTGATGGGCTACCTTAAAGAGTCTCAATTAGCTGGTTCTACCTTTATGTTTTTCATTCATGTAGATTAATTATCTTGCCTTTACAGGTCAAACATATTACTACAACACAAAGACGCATGCATCACAATGGGACTACCCGGATTCATCACAGCAGGCGTCTCTACACCATGGCATGGTTTCTGGAAATGCAGCTAGTGAGGATCGTGGTGATCAGTTATCCATGTTAAAGAAATGCACAGGATGCCGTGGTTGGGGAGTAGGCCTGGTACAATCATGGGGTTACTGCAGTCATTGTACACGGTGGTGATTCCTCTTGTTTACCATATTGGATCTTTTACTGGAATATCTTTAAGGAATTAAGGGTATTATAAAATTTAGTGTTATGCATGTTTGTAGGTTTATGATTTCACATTCTTTTCATAAATTTTAGTGTTATGCATGTTGATAGGTTTATTGATTTTACATTCTTTTTGTCTTTTGGACATATAACGGGATTGCCGAAAAAACATGTTAAATAGAATATATGCCTGCAGAATGCAAAGTGAATACACAGCATTTGGGTGTGAATAAAGTAATTTACTTAACGTGTTTCCGATGCAATGGCATCTAGAAACTAGGTCAGCTATGTAGATTTAGTACTTTGTCTTTGCAGTTCGTTGATATGTAGTGGTGAGAGTGTAATATCTTATATGCTCTTTTGAAGATTCCCATATGGATTTTGCGCTGTTAATTGATGATGAAAGAAAGAAGGGTATAGATCTGAGGAATTTACTTATTTGCGAGCTAATTGGCAAAAGACCGCACTTAAAGATGGCGAATAGATGGCAAGTATCCTTTCCCGTTCACCTAAGTGCAGGCACGCAACATAGAGTTGCAAGTTGAGGATTAATTATGGCTCCATTGACAGATTCTGCCTTTGAACCTGTGGACTCTAAATGAGTGATAGTGCAGAGGCTTATGAAAGCTGTAACCTGAATGGTGATTAAAACAAGCTGTCACCGCTGATCCCCTCGCTTGGATTTGAATACTTTCTGTTTTTCTTTAGTTAGTCTCGGGTACTCTTCCGGGTACTCTTCCAACTTACAATATGTAGCCCTTGGAGGCGCTCTCCTAATGACTAAGGTACTTCATAGATGCTCTTAGCCTCTTAACTCCCTGCTTTTGCTTGCTGACTTGGCCATAGATGACTTCCTTAGTAATCAGAAGTCTGGATATAGGTTGTAATATTATTTCCTCATGAACATTGTTGAAGTCCACATCATATCATATGTTTTGAACTCATAGAATGTTGGATAAATAACTTACAAGTAGAAATATGTCCATAAGTCAGCTTTTGTGAATGCCGTCTTGAGTTAGAATGATTTTGTATAATGACTCCCACTTTGCATGACCTGTTAGTCGTATAATGATGAAGTTGTCATCAGCTTGATCTCTATCAGCATCATCTTTGTCAGTAGTTAGCAAACAATGTATGTTCTAAAACCTGTTAATCGTTGATCTTAATGTAGAGCACTGAACCTTCCTCAAAGCCAATACTTGGCAACTATTCTGGAAAATCAACAGCAGACCACCAATGCTGCAAGTACTAAAGAAGATTTTGACAGAAGGTTTTCCAAGCAGAGGTATCCTTCCTCCCTTGAAGCTTAATTTTGCTTATAAAGCTGTGCTTTTGCTGGTAACTCCTTTGGCTGTTAGAGTTGAGTTTTTCTGCCGAACAGAGACGGGGAAATGCAGTCAATTGTAAGGCTTACAGTTGAAGTTAAGCCTATTGATGTAGCTTAGTCCATTGCTTTCACAAGGTTCTCATGGCTCTGGGAAATTGATAACTATTCTCCTTTTCAGACAAAAAAAATTGAGTGTTGATGGAAGTTGGTATTTTTTTTTATGTTCTGTTATCCCTCCCTCTATAGTGTTCTTTGCAGTTACTTTTTTTACTCTGGCCTCGATACTTCCACCAGTTTTGTTCAACCAAATGACACTGATTTTTATGCTAGGTAGCTTTGGACTCATTTTACAAGAAAAATGAAGTCTCTTTGGACTGTACTGGCATCGTTGTACAAAGTTATCTGCCAAAAGGGCCCGGTAGTCTGATGGGATAGTGACCCAGAGACTTAATATTTAAGAAATCTTAGCCTCCTTAGAAGTTACAGCTCCGACTAAATTAGCATGTCCTCTCTTTTACACCCTTTTGACATGCTACTTGTGGGAAATGCTTCTGATTTGGTGCAAGATACCACCACTTCTAGGAGTTCTGTCCGAGATTAATCTACGAGATATAAGTTGAGGGTAGTCGATTATGGTGCTTGTTAGCTCTTGGGCCAGTTTTAGTATATGGCAAGCTGAAAGTAATTTTGGTGATGTTGATTGATTTTTGGGTCACAGGTCCAGTTTAAAACCCCCAATGGGTAAAGGAAACAAAAGAGGCAGCAAGAAGCGTGACTATAGTGAGGATGATGAATTGGATCCGATGGACCCAAGCTCTTATTCAGATGCTCCACGTGGTGGCTGGTGCGATATAATACTTATTCAACAGCGTGTTTTTCAGCGCATGTTCTCTTGCTTGAAAATACTTTTTTCACCCTTCATTTACGTGAAATGATAAGTTTGCATATACTTCAAGGAATTGCTTGTGTTTTCTAGTCATTTATGTATTGCTGGTTTCACAGGGTTGTGGGCCTCAAAGGAGTACAGCCACGAGCAGCTGATACCACTGCAACGGTACATCAATTGAAATTGATATATCCTGCATGATGTTACTTGATTTATATTGCACGTTATCTGTTGTGAGGCAGTTAAATTGTATTTTAACGTATCTTTATGGGTTGCCGATTGTCTCTCTTATGGCGTTTTCATTAAAACATAGGTCATTTTGGTTTCAGTTGTGCAAGTATATTCAGGATGATATCCTCTGACGTCTGTAATTTGTAGGTGGTATAGTGTTCATTGTTGGGACTTGATACTAGAAAATGTATAGACAGGTACTTTAAGCGGTTTTAGGTTTAGTACGGCTTGTACATCATCATGGTAACTTCAGTACGACGAGAAGGAAGCCAAGGGCGAAGTAAATTGGGATCCACACAAAGATTAGGAGGGAAATAGAAGAGTCTACGAGCAGGTTGGATACAGTGAATGCATGATCCTGGTGCGTTGTGCAATCACAGTTTTCTTGTTAAGTTGAAGAAAGAAATTTTATAGGATGACATGAAAGCTCAATTTGGAATGCTTTGCACCAAAGAAGCATCATATGGACAAGAGGAATGTAGCTAAAATGCGAATGCTTAGCATTCTCACTAGGGTATGATACGAAATGAGGATATATATTATTAAAAAAGGTAGGACCAATTAAGCATTTTTGAGATAGTTTGGACATGTTGGGCCTTTTCTTGGTCACGCTGGTGGATATTTCCTTATCCCAAGTATCTCACTCCATGAGACTTGAACCTGTGACCTTACTAGTCTCTATCCTTTTTATGTGCTGTGAGAAGAAGTGATCTGTGCCAAAATAGCTAAGAGGAGTCATGGGTGGACCTGAAACAGCATAGAGGCAGGAAGCGACGGGCGACGTGCACACAGATAGCAACATAAAGCACAACATTTTTCATAAAATGAGAGATCCGAGATCTATTTGTAGGTGTGCATGTATGTGCATCTACGGGAGCTGATTCTTGTTAGGGCTGGCAACTTTCCCACGTTGCCAACGTATCTCTGGTCGTCCACGTCAGCGGTAAGGACAGCCAATGTCGCTTCATCTTTTCCTCGTTGCTAATTCTAACCGTCCTCTGCTTTATGCAAGATGATGGTGTTTTTTTTCCTATAATAAACCTTGGTTCCTTGAAAAATGGTTCACTCAATACCCAAATTCAGTTGTCTTTCTCAACATTTATTAACAAACAAGGTCGGGACTTCCATTGTCGATAGCGTTATCCTTATCAACTCGATTGTATCCACCAGCACTGATAGAAGTCTAGCACTATAAGGTACGATGAAGACCTAATAATAACTTAATAGAAATTGCAACAAAACTTAGTCGGCCAATCCGCATTTAAGAATATAAGCACTAAATACGACCTCATTGTAAAAAATGATGCTATTCTATGAAGACCTTAATTGAAATGGATAGGGTGTGTTGTGACGCCAAAAACTCTCTCTCTCTCTCTATTTCTTTAACAAATAACAGACATGGGTAATTTGGGGGGAAAAAACCATTTGCTACATAATGCATGGTACAATCAAGATTTGTGAAAGAAAGGGTGGTGCGGGCCCTCATCGTCGTGGTGTTGTTGCCTACGTGGACTGGCCAGGTGTGCACCTGCAACTTGGAAGTGCTTACAAGGGATTAGCTCCCTATATCAGTTACAACATAATTTGGGAGCGCATAAAATTAGCAAGGAACTCTTTCCCATTTTCAAGAGATATTATTGCGTAATCTTGTTATCATATAAAGAAAACAATATCATTTATATAAGAACTCCGTTATGTTTGCCTTTTTTGTCATATCTTTTATACGTAGAGGCGGATCGCGATAGGTTTGAGGCTAATGTAAAACATGGTAGCATGTCATGAAAATGAACCCCAAGTGCCCGAGTTTCATTGCCATTACCTGTCTTTAGTAAGGGGGGATTGACCTTCTTTTGCCAAGTTCCGACCCCTACTAGCCTAGGAAATGGCCGATGATATCATGTAATATAAGTTGAAACCAATAAATAAACCCAGGAGGGGCTGGGGGTTGGTTGGTTGGGTAGGTTGAATTGGATTTTTAAGCTAAGATGACAATTAATACTTTTTCATGAGATAAATTTAGCTTTGAAGCACTCACTTGATATCACGATATGATCAAGCTAAACAATCTCACAAAGCAAGTAAAGCAATAACAATAAGAAAAGTTTTAGAGATACTTGGGCGCAATTGGTTTGAATGGTTCGGCTCGAGTAACCGTTAGCCTATGTCCACCTCTTCTAGGATATCCCTTACAAGCGCCCTAGAATCCACTACTGTTGATCTACCGTTTTGTCTTAGTATTATGAACACACAAAGAATCAAGCTTGACAACCCCAAGCGTTGATTAATCTTCAATTAGTGATGTTGTTTGTACTATTGAATTTCTCTAGAAGGTGATGAGCACAGCTTAAAGCTCTGCTCTAGACTAAAGAGAGATGAGTGTATTGATGATAATGAATGTTTCCATCTCTAGAACGAATGCTTACCGAGAAAAAGTTTGAAATTCCTTATCTGAAAATGATTCAGTACAGGACCTTTATACAACAAGGTATCGCTATTCTACCAAGGTTTGACATATTGCTATCCTTGGAAAGTTTGAGATGTTGCTAAGCTAGGAAGGTTTGACTAATTTACAGCTAATCTCCTATACGAGGAAATAAAAACATGTCCCTGTAATTGCGGTTATTCACAGAAATCTTGGGATTTCTATCAATTCTGAATTTCTAACACTCCCCCTCAAGCTGGGGAGTAGATATTTTCCATCCCTAGCTTGCTCACAATCCTGTAAAATGCTGAACTTGCCAGTCCTTTAGTTAAGATGTCTTCTAATTGGCCCACGTAGATATGTAAGAAGTGCAAGTCAATCCACTTTCAAGCTTCTCCTTTATGAAATGTTAGTTAACTTTCACGTGTTTAGTTCTGTCATGCCAAAATGGATTATGGGCAATGTTGATTGCAGACTTGTTGTCACAATAAAGCTTCATTGGGGTCTCTAATTTAATCTTCAAGTCTTTGAGGATAATCTTGAGCCATAATAACTCACAAATACCTTGTGCCACTGAATGAAACTCCGGCTCTGAACTAGATCTTGCCACAACTGGTTGTTTGTTACTCCTCCAGGTTACTAAATTTCCACCAAGAAAGGCACAATACCCAGAAGTTGACCTTCTGTCGGTAAGAGAGCCAGCATAATCAGCATCTGTATATGCTTCTAGTTCCATATTAGTGCCCTTTCTAAAGAGAATCCCTTTTCCTGGGCTGCCTTTCAGATATTGTAAGATCTGATATACTGCATAGAGATGGACATCCTTAGGGTTTTGCATGAACTGACTCACCACACTCACTGCGTATGCAATATTCGGCCTCGTGTGTGACAGATAGATTAGTCTCCCAACAAGTCGTTGGTACATGCCTTTGTCAGCTGGTTCTCCTTCCATAAACTCTGCTAGTCTATTATTTGGCTCAGTAGGCGTGTCTGATGGTCTACAACTGAGTTTAGCTGTTTCTTCTAGCAGATCAAGAACATATTTCTGCTGTGGAACAAAGATTCCTTCCTTGGACCGAGCTACTTCTATTCCTAAGGAGTACTTTAATTTTTCAAGATCCTTTATTTTGAATTCTTTTGCTAAATACTTTCGAAGAGCTTCCTTTTCATTTGAACATTTCCTGTTACTATAATATCATCAACATAAACTATTAACGCCGTTAACTCCCCCTGAAGCTGAATGCTTGATAAACAATGTATGATCATCCTGGCTTTGTTTGTACTTCATATTCAACATTGCTTTAGTAAATCTTGCAAACCATGCCCGAGGAGATTGTTTGAACTCTTACAATGCCTTTCTCAATCTGAACACTTTGTTTTTACCCAGATTTATGCCAAAGCCAGGTGGAACTTCCATATAGATTTCCTCCTCAAGATCTTAATGTAAAAAAGGCATTCTTCACATCGAACTGTTCTAAAGTCCAATCATAGCTTGCTGCTAGAGATAACAACACCCTAACTTTATTCATCTTCGCCACTGGAGCAAATGTTTCCTGATAATCCACCTCATAGGCTTGTGTATATCCTTGGCTACTAGTCAGCTTTGTACCTCTCAATGGATCTATTGGACCGACACTTCACTGTGAAGACCCATTTGCACCCTACTGGTCTCTTCTCAGTTGGTAATTCCACTAGTTCCCATGTTTTATTCTTCTCCAAGTCCTCCATCTCTATTCTCATTGCACGCTTCCATTCCTCTTTACCAAGTGCCTTAGATAATGTTTATGGGATGGCTATAGTGTTTAGACGAGCAATGAAGCTTTTGTGTGAATTTGATAATTTTTCAAAGGACACGAAATTGGATACGGGATGTTGTGTGCACTTTCTAACACCCTTCCTTGTGGCTATAGGCAGATCCAAATCAAGGATAGTAGGTGGTACCCCAGTTGAAGAACTTACCTCATTCCCAAGTGACGATTCGGTTTCTTGAACTTGCATGGGATTGATCACGGGCTTAATTCTTCTTGAGTAGACCTTTAGTGGCATTGTAAGTGTAGGGTTTATTGGCCTCGATGGTTCTTCAGAAAGATTTGGAAATGATTTAATTGATTTGGCTTCAGAATCCACTCTAGAAATGAGTTCCATTTCAGGAGTGGATTTAGTTTGCACGGGAGATGTTTTAACTAATATTGATGGTTCTCTCAAAAACAGATCCTTATCTTCCATAGATGATGTTTCCCCCTGAAGATAAGGACTAGAAAAGTAATTTTGTTCTTCAACAAATGTGACATCGGTTGAAACATAAGTTTTACGAGTGGTAGGATTGTAGCACTTATACCTTTTCTGAGTAGGTGAATATCCTATAAAGACACACTTGACAGCTCTAGGATCTAGCTTGCTCCGACCACTAGAGTGAACATGAACAAATGAGACACATCCGAAACTTTAGGATCTAACTTAGTTGACACATTGAAGTTCTGAAAATACTGAGAAAACCTCCATTGGACTTTTAAAATCCAAGACTCGAGACGGGATACGATTTATTAGGTGAGCAGCAGTGAGGACAGCTTCCCCCCAAAAGATTTTTGGAAAATTCTTTTGGAACAAAAGAGCACGAACAGAGGCTAAAAGATGACCATTTTTTTTGGCAACCCCATTTTGTTGGGGTGTGTCAACACATGATGATTCGTGAATAATTCCCTCCTTTAGAAAGTATGGAGATAAAATTTGATTAAAGTAATCTCTAGCATTATCTGTCCTCAACCTCTAATTCCACTGAATTGAGCTTTGACCATTGTATGAAAATAGGAAAAATGTTGCTCACATCAGATTTTTGTTTTAGCAAATAAATCCATGAAACCCGAGCGCAATCATCAATGAACAAGACAAACGAACTTGGGGACTCGAGATGGTCCCCAAATGTCACTGTGGATCAAAGAAAAAGGAACTGTAGTTCTCTTATTACTCAAAGGAAAGGAAACAAGTCGGTATTTAGCAAATTCACAAACATCACAATGAAGATCGTTTGCACTGACAATTTTGAGCAAATATGGAAACATGATGCTAAGAATGCTAAAGAAAGGGTGTCCAAGTCTAAGATGATGAAGCCCAATTCGGTCTTTGTTGGAATGAGGATTGCCGGAGAGAAACGAGAGAGGTGAGTTGGTCCCATTATTCACTTGGCCACTAGGTAACTCAAGAATGATAATAAAGACCATGTCTTACCCTAGCATGTCAAATCGTCCTCGTAACTTGGTCCTGAAATACCCAAGAAATACGAGAAAACACCACACTACAGTTTAGATCCTTTATAAGTTGGTGTATAGACACAAGATTTGTAGATAACTTAGGTACATATAGCACGTTTTTAAGGGTAATGGATGGACTTAGGACGATGTTTCCTTGGCTGGAAACAGTGGCCAGGGATCCATTAGCAATGGCTATTTTTCTGTCGCTAGGACATGGATGGTGGGTGAGGTATTTGTGTGAAGAATGGGTCATATGATCGGTTGCCCCGGAATCAACAACCCAGGAATTTGAAAAATCTGAACTAGAGGCACTTAAAGCATACGAGGAATAAAGCTTACCTGAATGTGCCAAGGAACAAGTACCTTTAGACTTCTCTGATGAATCAAGGAGTGATATGAGCTTTCCAATGTCTTCTTTGTTGAATTCATTCTCCCCTCTGCTGCTGGAATTTACATCACCATGTGACACGTCTTCCCTAGATTGAGTCGTGCACCTGGCTTCGTAGTTTTTCATTTCTAAGTCCTGCATTCCAGTGAGAACTTTGTGGCTTTCCATAAAGCTTCCAACACTGCTCTCTAGTATGACGAGGCTTTTTACAGTAAGTACACCACATTTTATCCTCATTTAATGGCCGAGACTGCATTCGCCCAACTTCTAAATTTGGCGTATGGGAGACTGATGTTTTTTCAGCATTCAACTTCGGGTTCTTATCAATAAGTTTTCCCAACATTGCTGATTCTTCAACTGGTTGAGCATAAAGCATCACTCATCTTCAACTTTCTTCAGCATTGATGATGGAAATGGTCTCATTCAATGAGGGTAACTCCTCTTTTTTCTAAATCTGAATTCTCACTTGATCAAACTCAATATTTATACCGGCAAGAAAATCATAAGTTCGATCCTTTTCAATGAAATTCTTTAACACAGCTGCATGGTCGTTGCACTTCATCTCAATGCACCTATAATGATCCATCTCTTGCCATAGATTCTTCAAGAGATTCGCGTGCTCCGTGACTGAGTGATCTCCTTGTTTGATGTCTGAGATTTTACTCTTAATCTCAAAAACTTGAGCACATCCTTTACCTTAAAATAAGTCTGTTGTGCGGCTTCCCATATTTCTTTAGACGTTGGTAGAAACATAAACGTATCACTAATTTCTGGCAACATGGAATTCCATAGCCAAGACATGACCATTGAGTCCTCTTCATCTCAAGCATCAAATCTGGGATCTCCCTTCTTGGGCCCAGTACCAAGGAGATGACTCAATTTTTCCCTTCCTTTCAGAAAGGTCCGCACCAATTGAGAACACTTCATATAATTTTTTCCATTCAATCTGTAGGCAGATTGAATGTTTTGTAATTCTCATATCGTTTGATTGAGTATTACATCTTCGGATTGGGCACTGGGAGCTCTCTCAGTTGTGGAAGACATGTTGAAACCCTTTTGAAATAGGAATTAAAGGGAAAAGAATGGTGATCAAGATCAATGGGGAAGAAACGTTGGACGACGGACTATAAAGGCCGGACAATAAGAACGGAAACTGCTCTAAGAAATTTCAGCAATGATGGCTGAACATAAAGTGTGCAAAAAACTCCGTTTTTGACCTGAAAGCAGGGTAGAAACAGAGTACAAACAAACAACATTATTGTCTCGGCAATGAAGGCCTGTTTGTCGAGGTTTCTGATACCAGAAAAGAGCCTAAAGCTCTGATACCGTGAGGAAAATTTTGAAATTCCTTATTTGAAAATGATTCAGTACAAGACCTTTTTTCAGCAGGGTAGCACTATTCTAGGAAGGTTTGGCATATTGCTATCCTCGGAAAGTTTGACATGGTGCTAATCTAGGAAGGTTTAACTAATTTACAGCTAATCTCCTATACTTGGAAATACAAATCTGTCCCTACAATTGCGGTTATTCATAGAAATCTTGGGATTTCTATCAATTCTGAATTTCCATCACTTACAATACTGCTCTCTTGAATCGAACGCGAAATCAATGTGAATGAAGATAAATTGAGTACATGCTTTGAGTTTTGAGTAATTGCAACTATTGAGGGCTTAAAATCAAATTGATAAATACTATAAATACCCAAATTATGTTTATACGCGTGTGCGAAGCATTATAGCCATTCTATAGTTGATAGAGCAATAAATGCGACATATTGGCTAATACAGTTTACTGCATTTCCCGTTACAATTGACTGTATTCCTCAAAACAATTGTACAAATTCAAAAAAAATTCTTAAACTGCAGTCACTGCATTCCCATTTTTGGGAAAACTGCCAGGTTGCAGTTGATCGTAATGCTCAGAAATCTAATTTTCCTTTATTTCCAATGTGAAAATCACTTATACATGCAAAGGAAATCCATGCTCAATTTCTAGGCCAGAGTTATCAATACTATCAGATCAGATGTGCGAGTCTAGTTACAAAGTAAAGAGCAAATAAACTTACGCTCTGCCTTTGACTAGTCTTTTGCGAAGATCTTAAAGCGTTCCGACGAATGACTCTGTACTTCCATATTGATGCTTTTTACTTATGATGTGGTCAGCGCCTTCACATCATTCCATTGCGTCTGTCTTATTGGTGGGGGAGGAGCGGTGAAGAGTAGGCTTGTGTAAACATTCTTAAATGCGTATTAGACAACTAAATCATCAATGTTGGTTATTGGCAAAAGTGGAAGTAAGACTAGGTTCAATAACCGTAGGACTCACAGTCTCCCCCTTTTTGACGTCAAAAACATTCATTCCAATACTATTAGATATGTTAATAACATGAGTAGTAAAACATAACAGTTTTGTGTTTGGATAATTTTATTGCGAAGGGTTATGGGAAACCAATATACTATAACAAAAGCAATAAGCTCCCTCTATCTTGAACAATGTATGCGTGGTGAATATTCGATGATATCCCAATAATAAACCATTCATCACAATGATATGTCAATTACCACACAAATAGGAGAGTCAATACCGTTCTCCCCTTTTGACATCATTAAAAAAGAATAACAGGCGTGCATGTGTGAAATTGAATCGACCATACATCCATCAATTGATAATCAAGATGGCCAACAAGGGCATTGAAATAACCAATCTCAAGTATTTGAAAACAATGGTTGCGTCAAGCCAAAATATATCCAAAGATGGTAAACGACAACGATATTGGCAATTAAGCTTAATCCATAACCAATAATTGATCAGATAAGGAATGTATTATAACCAAAGTGCGCTAAATAACGGAAGCAACTGAAATACTGAAAGTATCCAACTACAGACGAGAATTGCATGAAAAAATAAAGAATAGCAAGATATATAATGTCCATGAGTGGGGGAAGGAAGAGATTATCCTCGGGACACCGGACTCCAAGCGTGCCTCTATGCAAGTAAGCAGATGACTGAGCTGCTGATAGACAAGGTCCATCTAACTAAAGCTGTCCTCCACGCGACCCTGAAACCAGCGTCCATCGGCTATTGCATCATGTCTTAGTGGGTAAGAACAGCTTTATACCCATGGGCGGAAGAAGCGAAAGATGTGCATGTCTTAAGCGTTCTCGAAGCAGTCTACATGACTCGAGAAAAACGTGCTTATACGAGTACCTCACAGCCCTAAGAAGAGCCCATGCCTCTTGCAGTTGAGATGCATTTTGAACCCTACGAGTACGTTGAAGCCTTGAACTGGTTCTCAGCTCAGAGAGCTAGTGGTAGCATGTTTGAATCTAGACGCTTGGTTTCTTTGTAGTATAGGCATTAATATAGTCATTTTGAGGCGTCTCACCTAGACTGACTCACCGACTCTTATGTCAGTATCTGTTCTCCGTTATGCGTGCCTCTCTTTTATTTGACTTGAAACTTCTCTAACACCTCTTGTACTCATCGTTTCTTAATTCTTGAGGCGTTCATTTTCCTTTATTGAGTCACGCCTAACTACCATTCTCGATCTCCCAAATATAAGGTATTATTTTCCCCTTGACATTCTCCCAGTCGCCGGTTAATCTCACTGGTTTGGTGAACCCTATTCGACGGATTAACAACTTCGTCGCACTCTCCACCGTAATAGTTTAGGGCCTGTTAGGGAACCCGAGTTTTGAGACATCTTTCATTTGTCCAAATTCATACATCACGTTATTGCATATAGTCTCGTTCCCAGGAGCGGTAGTCTCTTGCTTGTCACGTACCTCAACCTTTAGCTTTTGACTTTCTTTGCTCTAAGTCCCCAGTAAATCTTGTCCATGTCATGATTATGAACATGATTTGATCGATTACGAGGCTAGACCCCAAAAGCTATTGCTGTAGAGCATAAGGCAGAGAAATGGAGTCTGGACAGTTTTAGGGATTTTAAGTTTATACTTCTTCGGCACCTCAAGTATTTGAATCAGGGCTTGTCGCACATCTTGTGGTAACTGCACCATCTGCGAGTGATGCATTCGCTTTAGCTTCTAGATATGCTCTTTTTACGTAATTTTTGGTTGGGTGGATTCAAAAAAAAAGGAGGATTTTTTTTGTCTAAGCAACCAAACGCTTTAATGCTTTGCGGGCGCTGACCTCGAGGAATACGCCCTTTGTCTGACGACCATTGCCTTCCACCTGTTGTTTGCTCCGGCTTCAGATGAAATCAATTGCTTGATTTGTGCTTTGGACTCTCCCTATCCACATACAATCCCAGGAAAATATATAAATGCACCAATTACTGTATGTGGTGTGTATTTATGTGGTACATGATTGAAACCAATCTGTTTTTTGTTCTTTGAACTGCAGGGCCCTCTCTTTCAGCAGCGCCCTTACCCATCACCAGGAGCGGTCTTAAGAAAAAATGCTGAAATAGCTTCGCAGAAGAAGAAACCTAACTCCAATTATGCCCCTATATCCAAGAGAGGAGATGGAAGTGATGGTCTTGGAGATGCTGACTGAGGAATCCTAGGAAGTAATAAACATGAAACAAGTCAGTCTTACACTGCAAGCTACTTTTAACTACTACCCCCCTCCCCTCTCTTTTATAGACTTGCTTATGCTTACAATTTTGCTGAATGATACACTGCAGGGAGAAGAGGACACGTAGCTGTGTGAATGAAATTACTGTATGCTATGTGCGACTTCTCAGGGAAAATGCTACTGTACATTCTATTTAAGAAAACAGCCATTTTAAACGGAACTTGCAAATACAAGAGTTGTACACGTCGCTCAAGGAATGCCTTTTGGAAAAGAAGTACCTACAAAATGTGTCAATAAATTGCTTCAAACCTCGTCTTTTTTTCATTGTTTGGGCTCAATCACCATGAAAAAAATTGAAAATGAGATAATGGAATGACGTCTCTCGCTCACCTAGTTAGTGTTGGTGTTTTATTTTTCCTTTTTGTTGATGTGTTCTATGTCTATTCCACCCAGTTCCATTACTTTTCTAGTCTAGTACTAAGAACATATGCATATGGGAAGTCAGGGGGTGGATTCAGATTAGAAACTGTGCAGGATCTCGATTTAGAAATGGGGGCAAGTAAGCCGTGAAAAGCTCGCTTGCCTCGTTACTTGAATCAATTGGATTATTGTTCGGATTTTCTGCTCTGGGTTGTATTCGACGATTGTTATTTTGTGTAACTGGGTTGTTGTTGTTGTTGGCGGTGGTGGCGGTGGTTCAATGGTGAACTAGGTGATGGACGGAGAGCAAAAGGGGACACGGGAAATAACATGTCGATAGAATTAGAGCTTTCCTATGGTCAAGTGTTAACATGCATGGCTCATGCCATTGAGGATTTAATCCTGCTAGTCCACGTGAAACTGAGGGTGTTTTGCTTGTGGAGGGTGAAGTGGACGTGAAACTTCCCTTGGGGCCACCGCACCCATTTCGAGTAACCACCATCATGTTGTTATTATTCTTCCCACTGCGCCTCAGCTTTGACAATCATGACTTAATAAACCCTTCTGTCTGTCATGCATGTTCCTTTTGGACTTTTGACTATACAGACAGAGAGAAGAGGGGCCATTCAAAAAGGCAAGAGCAAAGTGGGTTTTTAATGATGGAAAAAATGCAATAAGACCATATTAGGGGACAAAGAAGTAATGCTGGTTAAACCTGGTTTAGCTGCCTAACGGGGCCGCATGTTTCGCCCAACTCAACTTGACCACTACAAAATGCTAAGCGAGAAAATGTGGTATTAAAAAAATATATAATATAAGATAAGGATCTTTTGCTGTACAATATCTCTCTGTTATACGATTTGTGTAATGTTATACGATTTGGTAAAGTTCTTCTGTAACTTTGTGTTTTTATATTCCTGATAATCTACGTATATTCTTGTCAAGTTTGCATGTTACTTTTCTCAGAAAAGGAAATTCGACGGTTGTTATGCTTTAGGCAAGTTCATCAGCAACATAAACACCAAGGCTGCAAAATTTAGTCAGTCCATTTGTCAATTACCTTATAGGAAAGTTACACTGGAAACTTCACTATAGACACTTGAGTAATGTGTTGCACTTATTTTGAGAATTTCCTTAACGTTATGTAGTATATTGTGATGTCTGAAAGTAAGTGTTTATTTAGTTCCTAAAGTTATTAGGTATCCCCCTGAAATCCAAATTTCCCTGTCCACTTTCATTGTCATTTTTTTAATTTGGTAGAACTGTAATTCATATTTAAGCCGCCGGTATATTATAGCCAGATTAAGTGAAGGTAAATTTGAATAAATGGCTACTTCTTTTTGACTTGTTCAAAGTGATTCCAAATTTGGGAAAGGAGCAGCAGCTTGAAACAAACCAGAAGCAACAGCTATTTGTTGGTTTTGTTGTATTGACTGTTTCTTTTAGTCCTTATCTGTCTTACTTTAATACTTTTTTAGGTTTTTATCATGTTTGTTACTATTTATTTTAGTTCGTTAATACCCTTTTAAAAAAAATCAAAATGCTAAATTAAAAAAGGTTGTCCTTTATCATTTCTTTGTTTTCCCGTTGCAGTCTTTTTCTCTTTTGTTTTGTTTTTTTGTTTTTACTTTTTTGGTAATACTTATCGGATGGGGTTATCATCTGTTATTAGGTTTGTACGGTCATGTAATCCCAGAGGTTAGGGATATTAACATTGCTTATTTTCGTTGGTATATATTTTTGATCATTCTCCAAAAAAAAAAAAGAAGCAACCAGCTAAGGATACGCTAGTGTTGACACTTGTCTTCGGGAATCGTTGTGGGCAAAGTGGGTGATGTGCAAAGAAGTGAATTGAGTACGTACAACCAACATGGGACTCCAAAAGGTTTCATGCAGATCTACTTGACAAGTAAAAGGCCAAAGCATACAAGATTTAACACAACGCGCAGTCGGAGCGACACAATTGCTCAAGTCTCCGCTTTCATTGTATTTGTGCCAGCGCTCAACCTCGATCATGACCACGTCATGCATAATTTGTGGAGTTTGTGTGTACAATATTGCATGCACTTTAATAAGTTACTTTTTTTTTTCTTTTCTTTTCCTATGTAAAAGTTTGAACTTACCTTGTTATGCCTCAAAATTTGTTATGCCTCAAAATAAGTGTGTTTAGTTCTTTGACCCAAATAAGGTAGATTTGGAAAATGTCTTTTCAAACCATGGTTTCGGACTACGAAAGTGTGGAATTAGGAAACACGTCTCCTTAGAAATTATTTTCAAATCACGTTGTTGTCATTTATTGGATCTACTTAATTATTTTATTTAAAAACACGGTTTGAAATCACACGTATGATGATCTAAAGTCATATGGTTTGAGACCATATTTTTCAAACCTACTATGCATAATAAGTTTCAAAGAGCAGCAAATAAGACCATTACATCACAACATTTACGTCAGAAACTCATAATTTGTAACCAAGAATCAAAGTGAAGAAGAAAATGCAAAAAGAAAGGCAAGAACAAAAAAGACCACATAGGGGTTAAAACCAAGTGTTCTACAGCTTAAAAAAGTTAAGCGAGGTTGAAGTCAAAGATTTGATTAATGGTGCTCTCTCTCTCTCTCTCTCTCTCTCTCTCTCTCTCTCTCTCTCTCTCTCTCTCTCTCTCTCTCACACACACACACACACACGCACACACGAGAACATGGAGAGCTAGAGAGAGAGAGAGGGGGGGGGGGGGGGGGATGCCTCACTTTCCGTTTAAGGAAACCTTGGAAATTTGGGCCACCTTTCAGAGAAGCCGTAATTGGCAAAACTAATGAAGGGAGCTGGTAGCTTGGCAGACTCACAAGCACTAATTATTATTTGTTGTTAAACGTCAACACCACTATCTTTCCTCTCTTTAATTTCTACATGAATTTATTACAGCAATGCCACCCCAGCCACAAAGTTCATCATGTCACCCATGGAGTGAAAAAGTACATCCATGCACCACCAAAACTCATGGATATCATCACATGCGACACTAAAAAAACATTTCGATCATAAAAAAATGTGGAAATTTGATGCTTGCCGCGGTTAAAACTAAATATAAGGCTGGTACCGCGTAGGTCATACACAGCTCATGGCTAACTTGACGTGTCTTGAGGTCATCTTTTGTGTTATATATATAGCCATGGATCCTTACAATTATCAGAGTTGCATTGATCGTCTAAAACATTTTGATCATAGAAAATGAAAATTTGATATTACACACACACACACACTCACACTCACACAAGTGGTACTGCATAGAATCATACACGATTGACGGACGAGTTGACGTGTCGTGAAACCATATTTTGTGTTATAAATATGTCAGTGACAATTCCACCACTGTCACAATGTTCATTTTGCTATCTGTTCACCACGTTGCGACGGAGTGGAAATAGCTATGGACCTTTACAACTCATGGACATGATCAATTGATCATACGTGATTGTATGAAATATTTTGATCATAGAAAATGGAAATATGATGCTTGCCATGGTTAAAAGCATGTTTACAAACCGGTACAAGTGGTGTTGCGTAGAATCATGCAGAGTTGACAAATGAGTTCATGTGTGGCGAAAACATCTTTTGTAAACAAACAAAAAAAGAAAAAGAAAAAGAAAAGGAAAATATACATATGTAGAGCATGCATATTAAGAATGCGAAACATGTATGTATACCCATAGATACAAGGACACATGATCTCTCTCTCCATAATTGTGGTAATTTTTTGCCAAAAAAGAGGGGCTTGAAAGAAAGTTGAGGGGTCTATATTAATGCACAGAAGATGAGTTTATCATACAAGCTTCTAACCAAACCCTGAATCCAATAAGCAGAAAGAACAGAAGCACTAGGTAAACCAAGTTTGAAGCTCGAGTCTTTCCTTTGTTTATATGTACACATATATACTTCCCTCTTCTTCATTCCATCTCCTGTTTAAGATTTATTGACAGATTTCAGTAAGTTCTTACTTGAAGGCTTATTATTATCTACTAAAAACCAAAGCATTCCACTTCTGATCACATTATATCTCAGTTATTCCTTTAGTTAAACGAGATCTTTATTCCTGATTAGGATATGTTTTTTTGGATTTTTTTTGTCAAAAAGATTATAACCCTATATGCGGTACATTCTTCTAGTGTTTATCCTTAATTGTTCTTTTGGTTTGTTTGGTTAAAGCAGAAAATCTGGGCTAAACTGGAAAAGGGTTGTGTTGGAGGATAAAAATGGGAAGGGGGAAGATAGAGGTGAAGAGAATTGAAAACAATACAAGCAGGCAAGTCACATTTTCCAAGCGCAGAAATGGACTTTTTAAGAAGACGCATGAGCTTTCTGTTCTCTGTGATGCACAAATTGGCCTCATTCTCTTCTCAAACAAGGGCAAGCTTTTTGAGTACTGCACTCCTTCTCTCAGGTACAGAAATTAACTCTCTTTCTCTGTCTTGATCAGTACTCTCCCTTAACCAGTGTGCCAGTGGCCACTGTTTCAGTCGGCCAATTACTCAAGTGCCTTGACTTGATGCTTCATACTTTTTCTGTATTAGGGTTTCAAAACCTTTTTTCCTTTTGCATACGATTCTCTGTCTTGTATGCAACTTTCTCTAATTTTAAGAAGTAATGCATTGCTTAATTATTTTGGAAGACATACCTATGTTTTGATTCTTGTGACTGCTTTTCTATAACAAAGGACTAACGTTGCAGATGTGTAATGGAACTCATTCTGGCTCTTTATATGAGCCAAGTAGTAAGTACCGATGATCCTTGATCCTGTAAGAATGGTACCACTAGGTTATGCAAACATCAACTTGGTTGTTTTGTAACGTGGCCATCAATACGTATTAGCAGGAAAACAATCAAGAGATTCATGGAGCAAAATGCTCAACCATATCAATCCCCTCCAGAGATACCAGTTTCAGTTTCATAAATTTACTATTGAGAATTGTTTGGATTGTAATTCCAACAGCATGGGGCAAATCGTTGAAAGGTACCTGAAGACTACGGGAGCTTGTATCCCCCAGCATGATAATCGGGTACATACATGGACACCCATCAGTAGTACTGTAAAAATTAGGTTATTATATGGTTTGAATCTTAATATTCATCTTTTCTATGCTCTTTGCAAATGAATTTTGCAGGAACAAGTGCACAATGAGTTGACGCGGATGAAGAAGGAAACGCTAAACCTTCAATTGAGTCTCCAACACTACAAGGGTGACGACTTAAGTACTGTGCACCTGGAGGAATTGGATCAACTTGAGCAACAGCTAGAACGCTCCGTTAACAAGGTCCAAGCTAGAAAGGTAAATTCTACTTTTCAACCCCTTCTCCTCCGCCATTCTTAAAATATATTTCAACAGTCTAAGCTATAAGTAGAATTAATTGTACCTCCCAGAATTAGTTTTCTTTGTTTCCCTCAATCAATCTTGGCTGAAATTTAATTATTCTTATAGTATCATCATGCTTGAGGTTGCAGATTGTTAATATGGTTTATTGATGTTCATACAGTATCTATTACTGCAGCAGCAGCTGGACAATCTACAGAGGACGGTAATTTCGCAGTACTAACCCCAACCCCCCCCCCCCCCTCCCCCCACGCGAATTTGACCTGCTATTTGATTGTTTCAGGAGAAACTGTTGGAGAAAGAAAATGAAGAGATGTGTCACTGGGTGAGTATACGAGGAACATTATTTTTGATCAACTTGGCGTTTAAATACAACTTTAGCAACCTTTTTTACAATCTTTTTTTCAAATGTATATCCCTTTACTCTATGCTTTGTTTTCAGTTCTATTCATGTTTCTTCCTTCAGTTTCTATGGCCTGTTGTCGAATTACATCCAATATTTGGTTCTCATTTATGCTCAAGGCCAAAACTTCTTGTTCTGCGGAAGTCCAAAACTTTTTTTCCTTGATCAACAGTTATTTTGGGAAACTGAAAAATTAGTATCAGACTAACATGCCAAAAAAAGCATAAATCTCTAAAAAAAAAAAAAAAACCCAAGAAAACCAAGAACGGTCTCTAAACGGGGCCTAGAACTTCAGTAAGATTGTTTCCAAAAGTTGTGGTATGATGCCTTTATTGTGCTCCGTCCAGTGCAAATTTCTGTACAATGGGAGAACTTTTGAGCTTCAATCGAGGAAAGTATTAGTGTCGATTGTATAGGAGCGAGCCAACTTTGTCGCTTTAGTATTTTTTCTGGTAATTCTGAGGCTGTACTAGGAATTGCTCAGAAATGGGTTTTATGTCCTTTTTTTGTATAACCAACGTTTGTTATCAGTGAATATTCTCTTTGCCCTTCCTTGCATGTACGCACAGCCAAATCACGTATCTCATCTTGATTTCATGCTTTATCATTTGTTAATTTGACGTCATACTTGGTTACATGGAATAATGTATTTCCCACAGAGATTTTTTCCCACGGCATTGCAGCCCTTGTACTTTTTGTTTTCATGCACGTTCTTGTATTTGCTGCATGGCATGCTAGCTAGAAGGAAATTTCTGAAATAACTGTCGTAGAAGTAAGCAATGGAGGTTTGAATTAGTCATTAACTCCAAGTTCTAATGTTGGATTAGTTGATGAGTAACCATGAACAAAAGCAACGGGCAGAATTGCAGCACCAACAACAGCAGGCAATGACTGAACTGAAGCTAGTCGAACTCCAGCCACCGCCACCACCCCCGCCAGTATTGGAGCAGTTCCCCTTCTATGGAGAAGAGCAGCCAAGTGGTGTACTTCAACTTGCAACTCTTCCCCTTCACCTCTACCCCTACCGCCTCCAGCCGACACAGCCCAACCTTCAAGAATCCACTTCTGCTCAGGGCTGCAGCTATATATGGTAATCCCTCACCCCAAAAGTCTGCAATTCTATGGCCACCTTTTACTCTCTATTCCAAACCTCCACACTTTTTGGTGTGTGTGGGTGTTTCTGATGAGTACTCTTTCTCTCCCCTCCCCCCCCCCCCCACACCCCCGCTTATTTCAGAGTGATTATGCTTCATAAGGTGGGACTTTGCTATATATGTGGAGTTTATGGGTTTGTTTCCTCGTCCTTAGCAAGAAAGAGTGTGCAATCTATCTATGGGTACTTCTATATGATGATAGGAAGGAGACATCTTGAAACATATTTGTATATGCTTAATTGTGTGTTTAAAGACTTGCAAATACTTAGCTCAAAGAGTAGTGTATATGGTTTGTATGTGTGATGAATGAGATGTGGCATTGACTGTACAATGATCTATTTCTACCAATTAAATTGTGACATAAAGAGAAAGCCAGGATTACTAGGTAGTGGGAACTAACGCATGTCTTCTTCTTTTTGGTCCATTGGAATCACTTTTGGGCTATGCAAAGGGAATAGCCTTCCCTCTCTTAAGTACCTCCTTAATGTCTCGGCCGAAAACCATCGCACGTCACTTGGGCCTGAACGCCTTGTGAGTTGTGTCTTGCGTATCCAGAGGTTGGAGGTCAGCAAAGGTTCTTTAGCAATTCTCCGAACAAATAAATAAAAAGGTTAAATCGTAAATAATCTCCAAGAATTTTGTCTATCGTCCTCTTTTTCCCTCTGTTGGGGTGGGGGGGGGGGGGGGTGCGGTTATTGGTGAATGTGCCCTACACATGCTGCCAACCTGATACATTGACCTTTGCAACAAAATAATCTCGTAAAAAACATGTTCAAAACCAAAAACTCAAAGGAAACTCGATATGAGCTAAACTTGGAGCTCCTAGTTAAGAACCACCAAAGCTGACTTTGTGAGAATCGATCTCAAAATGCATCTTTCACCTGTGGCCGGACTAATGATTCTTGGTTCAAAATTGAGATATTTGACTTCACCATTCTGGCCATTCTGCACACTTTCGACTTCCCTTATTTTTTTTTTCTCGGATTTCAACTCCTCCTCCTAGGGTTGGGTTTGTTAGATGACAATCTTGATTAGAACCTATGCTTGTAATTGTACATCCATGAACATGTGTCTTCCTACTTATTAAGGTCTGTGTATTAGTATTGTTGTGCTTGCATTGTATGGATCGAGTGCAACATTTTGCCTAGTTTTGTTGATTCTTCATTGCTTTTGATACAACTCAACTTCTGTATACATATTTACATAAATTCTGCCTGTCATCAAGGATGTAACTATCACAGAGTCATATGCTCGCATCATACAGTAAATATACAAGACACATGCTTGGTAATATTTGAAACTTTCTTAAGGTTGCTTATAGTTAGTTGTAATTCCTTCAAACACATCAATACTATGTTCCCTTGTTAGTCTCTTCAGAATGGTTTATCTTCCATCAGTGGTGGCACTAGACTGATTTATATTGATCGCCAGAATTTCTTCCTCGTTGTTTCTCTGCCTTTAATATGGCATTGCAGTTGTTAAGATTCTTGTTGAAATCATTGATTTTTGTCTGATAAAAAGCCTCAAAAAGGTCGATGGCGTGGTTATTGGGAAGTGAGGCTTTCTCGAATAATGTACTTGCAACTACTCAATTTTAGATTAACGAACAAGAAAAGGTCGCCAGCACCAGAACTAACAGACATGTGGTCAAAGTGCCTCTTGACCGTCGTCTGGTACTGAAAACTAAGATTTTTAAAATTTTGGTGCTTCATGTCAAAATTAAAACCATGAAGTAG
The DNA here is from genome assembly GCA_033070095.1 of Escallonia herrerae. Taxonomy (NCBI): domain Eukaryota; kingdom Viridiplantae; phylum Streptophyta; class Magnoliopsida; order Escalloniales; family Escalloniaceae; genus Escallonia; species Escallonia herrerae. The sequence continues at coordinate 82,695 of JAVXUP010001889.1, read as the reverse complement.
TGTATTGATTTTGAAAGAAGCAATGGACTTCCATATCCTGTTACTTTTGATAATGAGGTTATTATCAAAGTGAGGGACAATACTTTCATTTAAACTTAGCTAGATTAATGAAACAATAATATGCATATAATAGCTTTTACTTTTTTTCTTGCATTTAGTTGATGAGCTCCTTAATTAAGACATCATAAAATGAAATTGATATTACATCAAAAATATTAAAGGAGAGAGAGAAAAGGTAGGGTTCACCTTTACTCCATTTCTTCCCTTCTACTCCACCCTTTTTTCCCTTTCTTTTTGGGATTTGTCTTTCATGAAGGAGAAAAATTTTCTTCTCCCTTTCCTGTTTCTTGTCTTTCTTCTTCTTTTCTCTTTCGCCGAATTTTCTCTAATTTCCCGCCCTTCTCTCTACCATCCCCGTTCTACAACCAGCTCCAGCCTTCAAGGCTTGGGCGACATTTTATATTATAACATAAAGAGAATGGAATTTTTTGTATAACACCTTTTTTTGTGTTACATAATTACCTATTTAGAATGTTGACACTTGGCGTCATTAGCTTTTTTAATATTTTTTTATGATAAATGACACAAAATAGAAACTTAAATAGTACTTTATCCCGTCCCACATAATTCGATCAACTTTTTTTTTGTACGCATATTAAGAATTTAAGTATTATATTGTGTATTTTTCATTCTACCTTTTAGTGAGATGAAGAGAAGAACGTAGGTCACAAGAGAAAATGAGGTAGTTGAGTATTAAAGGTGGAGAGAGAAATGAATAAAAAGTGTAAGAAAGTGGGTGAAGAGAGAGAAAAAATGAGTTGATGGAGATTTAAATGTGGAGAGAGAAATAGAATAAAAAAACTGTAAAAAGAATAAATATATATAAGTATCTACATAATCTTTCTTAATTTTGAAATGAGCAATTTTTATGAGACGGCCTAAAAGGGATAGTTGATCATATTATGTGGAACTGGATGAGTAAAAAAAAGTATTGCATATTGTACAATCTACTTTGCAACTACTCAATATTAGGTTTAACAAACAAGAAAGAGTCGCCAGCAATAGAGCAAATACTCATACCTTTCTTAGAGTTTACTGTTGACGCCAAAATTATGGGCCTTAGAGGTATTGATTTTGAAAGAAGCAATGAACGTTGCATCGCAAATTTTTCCCGTTACTTTTGATAATGAGGTTATTATTTGAAAGTAAGGAACAACACTTTTATTTAAACTTAGCTAGATTAAAGAAACACAAATGAAACAATAATACGAATAAAATAGCTTTTATTTTTTTTTCTTGCACTTAATTGAGAAAACATCATAAAGTAAAATTGATATTAATTACATCAAAAATATTGAAGGAGAGAGAAAAAAAATGTAGGGTTCACCTTGGCTCCATTACTTCCCTTCTACCCCTCGTTTTTTTGAATTGTCTTTCATGAAGAAGAAATTTTTTCTTCTGACTTTCTTCTTCCCTTTCCAGTTTCTTGTCTTTCTTCTTCTTCTCTTCTCTTCTCTTCCTGCCTGGAGAGGCTCTCTTTTTCTTTTCGCGTATTTTCTCTAATTTCCCCGCCCTTCTCTCTACCAGGCTCCCTTGTTCTATAACTAACTCCAGCTTTCAAGGGTTAGACGACACTCTGTACTATAACATGAAGAGAATGAGCTTTTTGGTGTAACGTTCCTTTTTGTGTTACATAACTACTTATCAGAATGTTGACACTTGGTATCCTATTTTTCTTTTTTGTGATAAATGACTAAAAATAAAAACGTAAGTAGTACAAAATAAATACCTTAAGGATGTGCTTGGTTTTCATAATTTAAAATCTATTTTGCCAAATGTGATAACCAACACTTATACGTAATGCCTGATAATCTTAACAAAATTCTTATTATTAACTTTGTTTTGCACGTGCATTGCGTGTGCTACGGTGGCTCGTCATAGATAGTGAGGGTAAGACGTGATAAATCTGAGCAGTTGAGCCTCATAAAACTGACATTTAGGGTTCGTTTGACAATTTTTTTTTTTTTGGTTTTCAGTTTTTAAAGAGCAGCTTAATTTTTTTTTTTTACAAAAACAAGTAGGTGTTTGATAACCTTTTTTTTTTGAGTTTTTTTTTGTGGTGTTTGGTAACCCTTTTTATTTTGACTTTTTTTTTTGGTTGGTTTGCGGTGGCGGTGGTGGGGCGTGGCAGTGGTGGTGGTGGGGCGTAGCGGTGGTCGACAGTGGTGGTGGCCGGTGACAGCCGGCTGCAGGCGGCCGGAGGTGGCTGCCGGCGACCGAAGGTGGCTGCCAACAGTCGCCGGTGGTGGCCGCTGGCGGCCGGAGGTGGCGCCGACAGTCGCCGGTGGCTACCGGCGGCCGGAGGTGGCTGCCGGCGGTGGGAGGGTGTTGGTGGTGGTCTCCAAAAAAAAAAACCAAAAGTGAAAAAAAAAACAGTTTCTGGAGTTTTTTTTTTACTCTGCAGTTTAAAAACTGGTTTTTTAAATTGGAGAAGGAAAAAAAAATGGTTACCAAACGCACTTTTTTTTTCCAGTTTCCAAAACTGAAAAAAAAAGCTGTGTCAAACGTGGCCTTAGTTATTGTGAAATACAGTATCTTCATTTGATCCCAAATGTGCTAGCCCATTGCAAGGCTAATGGACCTTTAAAACATGTGGCTTTCTTGAAAAGCCCAAATATTTGGGCTTCATTTTTGGCGGATCTCTCAACGAAAATATTGGATTTAATTGTCAACTAAATATACTTTTATATTGAATTTATCATTTTTTTAAAAAAATAAAAATTCTATGCCAACAAAATGCCTCTCGTGATTTGGACTTCTTGAATTTGCGAAAAGATTAGATCACGGCTGATTGGGCAACCAAGCTTTTGCAGTTCTTTCTGTGCTCTAGAAGTTTCAAGCAGCAAGCCATTTTGAAATTGGATCATGAAACTCTGCACTTCCATTATACATACTGGTGTGCCTATGAGCTTGTATTCCTTTTTATCGCAGGCTTTTTTTATGATGCTGATAACCTACTCCTATGTTCACTTGGCCTTTCTTTGCTGCCATCCTTTGGAAAAAAGTCTCTAAATTCCTCCGTTGTTACTTTGAAAGTACTCGTCAAGTTACCTTAGATATTCGGAACATACCCCAAAAGTTCAAGTCATCATGTACCTCAACCTGAAAACTTCTTTGATAAAACGTCTTTTCAGATCTCTATTGTTCATATGACTGAACTTAGAATTATGTCCCAAGTTGCCTAAGATTTCATTTTTAAAGGATTTCTTTTGTGGTTGTGACTGAACTTTGGAATATGTCCCAAGATGTTTACATGTACCCATAAATGATCAAGTTATCATGTAATTCGGGAAAAAAATTCATATTTTTTAAGAGATATTTTTTTCCAATTTATGATTGAACTTGAGATGCCCGGATTTAACTTCTTTCCTTTTTTTTAACGGAAGAATTCTTTTGTGGGTGTGATTGAACTTAGGAATATGCCTCAAGCTGCCTATATATACTTAAACAATCAGGTCATAACGTAGTTCAAGATGAAATTTGTTGGAAAGATACTCTTCTTTTCTTGTTTTGAAAGGTTTTTTTTTTTTGGGCTTCAAAGGATTTTTTTTCCTCTTATTACTGTGGCTAAACTTGGGTAGTATGCCCAAGCTGCCTGTTTCTGGGATTGAGACAACTGAAGAATACCTAAGCTAACATCTCCATCTGGGGATTGCTATTTGCTTCTTACTCTCATAGACAAGCCTTAATCAAACTACTCAGCAAAGCCTAAATATCCACATAGACACAACCAGAAGACCTATACCAAGTATTAAGGGTTATTCATTATAGGAATGCCCTTAACTTCTCTAAATCTAATTTGCCTAAGACCAAGCCACAACGACTTGCTCCATATTACCATGCTAGCTCTTAATAAGCTAGAGGGTTTCCCTAATCCTAATATACAACAGTTCTACCCTAAATGTCTACCCATTACGTATCGTCCAAGCCCTTGATATAGATCCCTCATAATTTACCCCTTCTAATTAAGCTATTCGAGCCTATGATAATACCAAAAGAAAAGTTATTGGCATAATCAAACTTTCTATGGCCATTGGAATTGCCAATCTTCAAGTGGCGTTTCAAGTGTTAGACATACCAGTTGTATTCAATCTTCTTTTGTAGAGACCGTGGATACATTCAGTTAGAGCAATCACTTTTGCACTGCATAAAAAATTCAAGTCTATTATGGATAAAGCCATTTTCACGATTATGGGAGACTTGTAGTTACCCAGATTGGACAGGTGAAGAAGGACAAGGATAAGGTTGTGGTTCCACATGATTCGTTAGACCTGCTTCTTAGTGGGTTCAAGATTGACAGCTCAGTTCAGTGTTTGGAGTTCGAGGAAGTTTGTCTCGATGAAAATTTCTCACCTTTGCGCCCCACAGTAAAAATACAATGCTTCCCATGATGAGAAGCCTCTATTATTTCTCCGAAAAGGGTTTGGGCCGAAACTGCCATGGAAAGAAAACAAATAAGCTATAAAGAAAATAGCTTAAGCCAAGAAAGCCTGAAAGGGTGGATGGCTCATAGACTCTCACACCATGTCTAAGGTCCCTATAATAATCGGGTGCTTTGTTGAAGAAGGAGAATGACCTTATTACGGATTCCCGGAGCCGGTCTATAACAAAGAGACAGGGACGCTGATCAACGGATGGCAGATCTTTTATGACTGTTACTAGGTGGAGGATGAGGAACTGTGCCAAGGCTGACTGAACCAAGCAAGGGAGATACCTTTGATTGAATGGGACTTTATGGAGCTCGAGGAAATGACAACATGTTTTAATGATATGCACATCCTTGTGCTTATCTTTGAGATGGATTACCAGATTATTGACCCAAAAAGCTTGATCACTTCAGTACAGAGTGGCATGCATAATTGGAAAATTGAGTGCGGGCCGGTGGTTGTGGGAAAGATTACCAAGGATCGTCCTGATGCCGAGACTATTCAGAAATAAAGAGACCTAGATGCTTATGTCTCTTCACATAATCTTAATTCACTTACCTACTGTGTTCTCCCTGACTTTTTAATTGATAGTGTGACAATTGGTTTTAATTACTCTTTGGTTGCTGATTCATGTTATGATGAATTAAGCAACATAGTTAATGACGAGTCACGACTAATGTACAAAGGAAAGAAAAAAAAACACTTGAAAGAAATGATGAAAGAAATAGAAAATCGATAGTCTAATGGAGTCAAGCAAGTGGTAGAAGAAACAATTAAAGTCAACATAGGCACGCCCGAAAAATGTGAAAGAAATGAAAATAGGGGCTAGCCTAGATGAAAAAGAGGAGGTGAATGTACTCTTAAAATAACTCATAGACGTATTTCTTGGTCATATATTGACAGAGCTGGTATTGACCCATCAATTGTTGAACACCACCTACCTACGATGCCTAAAGTAAAACCAGTCAAAGAGAAGCTCAGTAAGTTGAGGCCTGAGTGTTAGGTCAAGGAGGAAGTTTGAAACTCATTCACATATGATACATTATAGTTATCAAATACCTTAACTTGTTAGCGAATATAGTACCTGTCCCTAAAACGACCGGCCACCTAGCTTCCATTAAAAATGATTTCCCTTGCCTATTATAGACATAATTGTAGGCAACACCTTGGAGAAAAAGTTGGTTTCCTTTGTGGATTGCTTCACGGGATACAATCAAATAAAAATGGCTCTCAAAGACTGGGAGAAAACAACCTTCACCATCCCATAGGGCACATTTTGTTACACAGTGATGCTTTTCAGATTGAAAAATGCCAGGGCTACATGTCAAGGAGCTGCTACAACCCTCTTCCACGATATGATTCATGAAATAGTAAAAGTATAAGTGGATGATATGATCATTAAATATAAGAAGTGTATAGATTACTGTTCAGTTCTGAGGAAGTAAAATGATAGATTAAGGTAGTATAATGTGACACTTAACCCATGGAAGTGCGTGTTTGGGGTTATAACTGGAAATCTACTAGGATTTATGGCCAGGAAGCGGGGCATAGAGGTCGACCCAACTAAAATCAAGGCCATAAGGAGATGCCCCCAGGTTGGAGCGAGAAAGAAATCTAAGGATTCTTGGGAACGATCCAATACATCAGCTGATTTATAGCTTTGTTAACCATGTTTTGTGAGCCCATATTCAAGTTGTTGAAGAAAGATTAGGCCAAAGAGTGGAATCCTCTGAACTAAGAAGCTTTTGATAAAATCAAACAATTCCTCTGCAACCCCAAGTCTTGAGCCCTCTGGTACTTGGTAACCCCTTATTGTTATACCTAACCGTGACTAATACTGCAACTGAAGCAATGTTGGTTCAACATTTGGAGAACTGATGTGTGTGTGTGTAGAGAGAGAGAGAGAACACCACTTACTATGTTAGCATGAAGTTAACTTAAGAAAAGATGAATTACTTGGCTTTGGAGAAGACATGCCTATCATTAGTCTGGGTAATGCAAAGGTTATGACATTATGTTTCCGCTTACCCCAATAGATTGTTGGCCATGATAGATCCGATAAAATATCTCTTTGAGAAGCCAATCTTATCAAACCAAATAGCAAAGTGGCTCTGGTTGCTTTTCGAGTTTTTCATAACCTACGTCACCCAAAAGTCCATAAAAGGAAAGGCCGTACAAGATTACAGAGGATATTAGTGGATGGGAGGTGAATTCTTGAACAAGGAAGTTTGTATCATGTAATTAGAGACTAAGTGGCACTTATATTTCCCAGGAGTAGCTAAGAGTAAAGGGTTGGGAGTAAGAATATTGCTAATCTCAAGTTGACTTTTGATGGTACTAACAACACGGTTGAAAATGAAGTATGCATCATCGGCTTGGAGATGGCTCTTAATCTCGAGAAATTACAGTATACGGTGATTCCACCTTGATCATCTATATCAGAAACAAGAGATGTGGAGGATTAGAGAAGAACGTCTACAAGCATACCATTCCCATTTAGAAAAGATTGTGAACCACTTCGAGGATATATAGTTCCATTATCTATCCCGATTCTTAAGAACAATGTAATTGATGCTTTAGCAACACTGGCATCGATGGTGGAAATACCAGAAGGATAAGAAATAGAGCCATTTATAATTTAGAAGAGGAATTGGCCAGCTTATTGCTTCATGATCGTACCTATAGAGAAAATTGAGATTACAGAACCATGGTACATGGATATCCAGAACCTTATCAGAGATGGTAAATAGCCTGACGGAGCTTCTACGAAAGACAGTTTATCTTTGATGAAATGGACAGTGCAGTTTATCATGTCTGACCGAAAATTTTGATGTGCGTCTCAGAGAGACGAGGCCATTAGATTATGGAAGATACATATTCAGGTGACTGTGGACCACACGTGAACCGGCCATATGTTAACGGAGAAAGTATTTCAACAAGAATACTATTGGAGTACGATGGAGCAATATTGTATTGCTTATATGAGAAGGTGCCATAAATGTCAAGTGTACGCCAATTCGCAACCCCTCCCTCCTCGACAGTCATATAACATGACATCTGGTTAGCCTTTCTCAGTTTGGGGAATAAATGACATAAGGAAGATCGGTCCAAAAGCTTCTCATGGACACGAGTTCATATTTGTGACCATAGATTAGTTCACAAAGTGGGTAGAGGTCGCTTCATATGCCATGCTCAATGCCAAGAAAGTGGCTTTGTTCATCCAGACATTATTTATCGACATGAGTTCCTTAGGAGTTGATTTTTTAAAATGGTTTGCATTTTAAAGGAGAAGTCATAATTTTAGCTGAAGAATATGGCATAATTCGACATCCCAACTCCCCTTATGATCCACAGACCAATGGGGCCGTAAAAGCCGCCAATAAGAACATTAACAATATGCTAAGTAAAATGATGGATTCTTATCGAAGATGGCCTGATAAGCTTCCCTAGCTTTCTGGGGCTACAGAACATTGATGAGAGCATCAACAAGGGCTACCCCATGTTCATTAGTTTGTGGCATGGAAGCAGTCCTCCTAATGGAATTGAAAGTAGCATCTCTTAGGGTGCTGTTGGAGAATCCGGTAGCTGAAGTAGATTATGTACGAACACACTTAGAAGAGCTAGCATTAACAGATAACAAAAAGGTTAAAAGCCCTCTACCATATTTACGGTTACCAAAAATTAATTGCCCGACTGGTCGTGGCTTGAAAGAAAGAGATTTGGTATTAAAAGAGAATATTGAACAGATTTGAAAGCCGTGAGGGAAGTTTGAACCTAACTGATCAGGTTTCTATACGATCAGGCAAATAATGACAGTAGGTGCAGCTTTGTTAATTGATTTAGAGGAATCAAATTGTCACAATTAGTCAATCTAGATCGACTCGCTAACTAACTGGACTGTTTTCGACGTGTTGTTTTGACCCTTCCACTTCTCTGAACAACCGACCTTTTTTTAAAAATTAAAATAAAAAAGAAATTTATGTGTGCTGGTTTGAAATTCATTTCGCATGCCTTTGTATGCTTATGTGCTTGTATGCTTTGCGTGCTTGCGTGATCCCTCTTTTCATAGGTGTATATGTTTTGCCTGTTTGTGTGTTTTGGATGATGCCCAGCTGATTCGCCTAGGCATTTTTGTCCAGTATTTGTATGCTTATCTGCTTGATTTTGAATGTTTGCTCCCCTATCCTATGATTATCTTAATCCAATTATTCAACTTCCTGCTCAATTTAGCGATATTATGCTACATAAGGCTAGTGCAACATCACATACTTTGTTGCCAGAAGCAACACTTTCTTTATATCAAGTGAATTGATATATTCGACACTCAATGACCAGATGCTCTTAGACATTATTAGCTCCAGCTTTGAGTGATATTTCCAAATCTTTCACTCTTGTATCTAACCAGCCAACCGCTTGAGGGTGCTGTTGGCTCCAAATCTTGGATATAAACCCCGATTATTACTAAGCAACCAACCATTTTAACGCGTTGTTATCTCCGGCTCTTAGTCAAGCCTCTACTTTGTCCATCGGCCAGTCAAATCGATTTGGTGGCTCCAGCATCTAGCAACATTGTCTTCTTGTCTGTCGACCATCGAACTTGATTTGGTGATTTTCATATTTCTAGATGACCACTCAAATCAATTTTATGGCTCCCTAGTATCATATCTAATTTTTTGTTGCCAGAAGTGACATTTTCTCCATATCAGGGAATGAATTGATATGGTCTGCCACTCAACGACTGACTATCCTTAGACATCTTGGCTCCAACTTTGAGTATAATGTTCTTCTTTATCTCTAAGCCACCATCCGCTTCCATGCGTTGTTGGCTCTGATTCTTAGATATAAACCTTTATCTCTAAGCCACCATCCGCTTCCATGCGTTGTTGGCTCTAGCTCTCAGGTATAAATCCTTATGTCAAAGCAACGAACTGCTTCCATGTGTTGTTCTTTCTGGCTCTTAGATATATTCAAGTTTACCTAAGCGGCCGACCGCTTCCATGCATTGTTGGCTCCAACTCTTAGGTTCACCTTTTTCTATGTCGTTGAACGACCAAATGCTCATGTGTTGTTGGCTCTGGTTCTTAGTTATACACTCTAATATCCCTAAATGGCTATCATTTGGGTGGCTCTGGCATCTAGGCGTACTCTTCCTCTGTCTGCCGACCATAGTTTGGGTCACTTGTTTGGGTTGCTCTAGCATTTAGGTATGTTTGTTGACCATCGTTTTGGCGGCTCCAGCAACCAACTGAGTCATGCTTTTAGTATATCTAGACGACCAACATTTGGGTAGCTCTGGCATCTAGATATAAGCCCTATGTTCATCGACCATCGCTTGGGTGGCTCCAGCAATGGACAAAATTATACTTTCATATCGTTATACGACCAATTGTTCTTATCTTACCGTTGGCTTCGGCTTCTAAGGATGTGTCTTATGGCTAAGTGACCAATCAATGTTACTGTTGGCTCTGGCTCTTAGATATTAATTCCTTTAGTATTCTTGGAAGACCAATCGTTGTTAATTTGTCTTCGACTTCTAGGAATACGCCTTCGTCTTAACCAATCATTGTCACTGTTGGCTCTAGCTCCAGATGAAGTTTAATGTCACTTGATGACCAATGGTTGTTACTGTTAGCGTCGGCTTGAGTGATATCCTATCTTCTGAACTTCGTTGCTCTGATTCCTCTCAGAAAACCTTACAAAGGTTCGACCTCATATCAGTCAGTTATTTACTCAATATGTCTAAAGTCTTGTGGTCTTATCTATGTTTTACTACAAAAAAGTGTTGTTTTGGTGATGTTCACCTGTAGACAAGCTCCATGACCGAGGGTTCCTGTAGACACCCCATTTTTGTAATCTTTTAATTAATTTATTATTGGGCTTTTTTAATGATTAAAGTTTATTACTATTGCGGATTTAGAAACAATAATATAACGAACTAATTCACTTAATCAAGTCCAATTTTGTCTAGTCAAGTTTAGTCAGGTCAAGTGTCAATCCAGTCCATGTTAAAAGATTATGATTGCTTAGATAATTCAGAAAGATCTTGACATTAACTTTGATGAATGTAAAGCTCATTGATTTATTCCAAATTTTGAATTATTCCTGAAATCTAGTACATTATATCTGTTTAATCAGAGATAGTTATAGAATGAAGGACAAACACTTTATCAAATTTTAGGAAAAACTGTAAAATAGTATTGGGGTGAACTGGCCCGGTTTTTGATAAACCGGCCAATTTGTTGACTTTTGTCCAATCTGCGATTTCAATCAAATATCTGACTCCATCAAAGATCTCAGACTCAAAAGTTATCTTTATCACTTCAGTTAGCCGCAGCCTCTATAAAAATAGCCTTTTGGCCACATTTCGGAGGAGGCTAGTCTTTCTAGAACTTCTGTACCATTTCTTCCCAAAAGTGATACATCATTTCTATGGAGACTTTCAACACTTTCATACTCTCTTTACATTGATAATTACATTGCATAGTGGATTCATCTCAAGGTGGTTCTAAACTCTCTAAACCATTGTCATCTAGAGGTAATTAGACCTTGCTTTCGAGTTTATTGTAGAGAAGTTTAGGGTATTCCCTTTTCTACAACCAAATTTCAGTCAACAATACACTTTCACAAAAAGAGTCTTTAAAATCTATTTTCCTATTTTCATGTCCAAAATTGAAGTATAGGTTGCCTCCTGTAGGATCAGGTTGAACTATAGTGGTTTTGATCCCAGTTTGTCCAACTGGATATGGAGGCCATTTGACCCCAGTTGTTGAATCCAAGCCAAACTATGTATTAACTTATGCATATTTATGTATGTTAAAAGACCAAAAATTAATAGAAACAAAGTAGAGATCAAAAGGGTATGGTAGATGCCAAACACCTCCCTACCGTATAACTTAGTGCCCGAAACCATTATTTTTGTTTTCAATAGACTCGAAGCCTATTTTTGGCATTTGCAAGTCTATAAGGTTTTTTCTTATTCTACTTTTATTTTCATAAAATAAGATTGCGACTTTGAGTTTCTCTTGAGACATTTTTCGGGGCCAAAACGGGAATCTTTTGAGTCGATTCGCTCACATACATCTTCTAACTCCACCACTGTTGCTAACTTACCCACTCTATTTTCATCTCTCGTACGAACTCATTACCATTTATAGTGCAAAATTATGATAAAAAAATCACCTAAATAAAAAGTGCAACTTGTGCTGTTTTTTCATGTACAAGATCTTCTTGGGTTTGTTGATAAAACCCTCTTTGCCCCCTCTAAGGAGAATTGTTCCGACTGGGCAAACTAAGTTCATTCCTAATTTATCTTTTAGACTTTGACAGAACTAGAAATCACTCATCCTTAGCATGCTGATGTCATCTAATGAAATTCTACCATTTGTGGTTGGTTGCAAAACTAGTGATGAGGTTGAACGATATTTGAAAGGGCCTTGCTTCTCCATTTTACACGTGTACTCTCGATCAAATTAACCAATGCAATAAAACCATATTTACCTACCTTTAGTGTGCAAAAATTATCTCTGATGAACTCTCTCTCTCTCTCTCTCTCTCTCTCTCTCTTACTTAAAGACTTTAACATAAACGTTTTTCGTGGTCTAAATCTCAAATTTGAGGACCTTGTCACCATTTTGAGTACTTGATCCTAACCTATCACATTCTCAGAACCTCACTCCCATCTTTTTGAGCCACAAATTTCTCAATTTTGACAATCTCACCAAATTAAGCCTTAGCCCTTTTCCCTTTGCATATTAGTGTCAAGTAAACATGGAAACCTTCTAGTAATCATGGTGGTAAACATGGAGGTAACAACATTGGCATATTTGATGGTCGTCCCTAGTTTTGCATGTTTTGTAAGGTCACAACAACTGATATTTCTATTGTCAAAATACATTTAACCTCAATGCCAATTCTTACAATACTGGTACAACTACGGCCTACTACACAGTCATTCTGATCATGCTGCTCCTTTTTTTTAGAGACTCCCATGTTACGCCCCCAACCCTGAGGCGGACCTACATATACTATTTCAAAATATTCCTGCTTACGAGAAATATAATATCCAAGGTATCTTACCAAAAATATGACCTCAAAGAGGTAATCAGAGCTCTGAATCATATTTGAAATGAAAGGCATTCAAGTTCCTCATCAACGTCTAATAATTGCAGCGGAAGTTTGATAACAATAATTATTTCCCAACCATTGGGGTACCAAAAGTCACTAAATAAATAAAAAAACTATTACATGGTTCTTATTTCAAAGCTACTAAGAAAGTTATCAATTAAAGTTCACTCCAAGTTTAAGCATAATGCTATTAACTCCTCTATACCGTCTCAGCTTAATTACCTGAAATGAGGAGAGAAGGGGGGGGGGGGGTGAGCACAGAACCCAGTAAAGATCACACGCACACACCCATGGAGTACAACACATGTATCCAATAATATTCAGCTGAGTCCAAACAAAGCATATGAAAACAAAAGAGGAAAGACGATCAAAAATCTTAGCACGACAAACAATCTCACTTTGGGATATTTAACCCATCAACGATCAAATCAAAGTCAAATAACACATTCGAATAATTGAACTAATAATTGAATACGATACAATCACGTAATACGTGACTGTAAAGCACGTTAACCTAAGCACGCAAAAGTTCTAAGTTCAAAGTTGCATACCGGTAGCAATTGTCATATCATGCCATGGCATCACGTTAACCTAAGCACGTGAAGGTTCTAACATTAGTTCAATTTAAAGAGGTCCAATGGACATCAAAGTATCTCAAACATATATTAGCGACAAAGAATCAAAACTTTGAACTTCAGAAATGATATCTTAACAACTTCAAAAGATATTCAATATTAGACTCCAATCGAAAAAGACAAAAATCAAAGTTCAACAGAGGTTGAACTGTTTCAATCCGAGTTGATTTGAGGTAGTTATATTAAAATAAAAGAAGAAAACATCAAAGAAATAAACTAACCAAGACCCAATCAAGAAGTGGCATGTGGCATGCCACCTAGGCAGCTCCACACGGCTAGGAAAGGCTGGAAACAGAATGGTTTCTCCAGCTTTTGTATGCACAGGAATCAAGAAATATTGAAAATATACAAAGAGGACAAATAATGGCATGTCCATCCAATGATGCCACGCGCAGGTCCAATGATGCTACATGCACAGATGCATTGGTAGCTTCTAAATCAGTGAAAGGACAAACGTAGAGGCACTGTTTATGTTCATTACGTCATCCACAATGAATTCACAGAGGTCAAGAATCTTGAGTGAAATAGAATAAAGAGAAAATGATAGCACGGTTTGACACACTTGCACGTTATTCAAGGAGTATCGTAAATTTTCAACGACTACAATTGAAATTTCAAACCAAACAATTATTATGAAATTTGACGCTGTTATCCATCAAAAGATGCAGATGTGATGTATGAAACCCTTACCTCAAATCTATATAATAGTCTTCACCAAATTGCGATCGCTTCCGAAAACCTCAAAACCTAGATATTATAATTAACCCACTTACGTTAAAATCTTAACAACCACAATTCTAATATCATTTAATTCATCCTTATAATCAAAAGTGGGTTCAAGAATCTTACCAATTGTGAACAGAAGATTGCAATCCTCCAAAACCCTAGTTTCCTCCTTCTATTTCTCTGTAACCAAATCTGAATATATCGTAAACAGACTTGGCTAGCCCTTAAAAGTCTCTAAGTTTGATAAATAATTAAAAGACCCCTAAATATTCATTACTTATTCTAAAATACCCCAAAAATAATTAAATTTGGAAAGATGCTCTAAATATAACAATAATTTAATTACTAGTTATTTGGGGTCTTACATCTTCCCCTACTTATAAAAAATTTCGTCCTCGAAATTTAAGTACCTCAAGTTATCGAATAGGAATGGATACTTCTTTCTCATCGACTCCTCAAGTTCTCACGTGGCCTCCTCCACAGCATGGTTCCTCCAAAGCACTTTTACCAAAGGTATAGTCTTGGTACGCAAAATCTGATCTCGCTTGCCCAAAATCTTGACAGGCTGTTCCTCCACTGATAGGTCTTCACGAATAAGTGAAGGCTCGTACTCCACAACATGGGATGGGTCGTGCACGTACTTCCTCAAAATAGACACATGAAAAACATTATGCACACGAGACATATTCGGTGGTAAGGCAACACAATAGGCAACATGGCCAACTCTATCCAAAACCTCATAAGGTCCAACATATCTAGGACTCAATTTTCCCTTTCTTCAAAACCTCATCAAGCCCTTCCATGGTGAAACTCGCAAAAACACATGATCACCAACCTCGAACTCCAAATCCCGATGACGATTGTCGGCGTAGCTTCTCTGGCGACTCTGCGCTGCACGTATAAGATCTCTAATTAATTGTATCTTGTCCAAAGTATCTTGAACAACCTTGGGTCCCAATAAGCTTTGTTCACCAACCTTGTACCAACATGTAGCTGATCGATATCTATGCTCATATAAAGCCTCGAACGGAGCCATCTCAATACTTGTCTGATAACTGTTGTTATAGGCAAATTCAATCAAAGGCAAATGCTCATCCCAATTACCTTGAAGATCTAACGAACAAGCACGTAACATATCCTCCAGGGTCTGAATAGTACGTTCAGACTGACCATCTGTCTGTGGATGAAAAGCCGTACTGAAATCCAGACGAGTGCCTAAAGCCTTGTGCAGACTAGTCCAAAAACGAGATGTGAAATGTGGGTCTCTGTCAGATACAATAGATGCTGGCACCCCGTGTAGCCTAATTATCTCTTGAATATATAGCTTAGCCAACCTCTCAGTGGTATAGTTGGCACAAATAGCAAGAAAGTGTGAGGATTTGGTTAAGCGATCAACAATAATCCAAACTACATCATGCTTACATGAGGGCCTCGGTAAGCCAACTACAAAGTCCATGGTCACATGCTCCCACTTCCACTGAGGAATCTCTAGTGACTGTAACTTGCCTGCAGGTCGCTGAGGCTCGGCCTTAACCCACTGGCAAACCATACACCTCGATACGAAATATGCAATCTCCTTCTTCATACCACTCCACCAAAAGTTCTCACGAAGATCTCTATACATCTTAGTACTACCAGGATGTACAACAAAACCTGAATCGTGAGCTGACTTCAATAATTCTGCCCTCAATTCTGAAACTACTGGGACACATAACCTTGATCCCATCCTTAAGGTACCATCATCCTCGAGATTAAATTCAAGCCGCTTGCCAATCTTCACACCCTCTACAATACCAACCAAGTCTGAGTCATTCATCTGAGAAGACTTGATTCTCCCAATAATAAAAGGCTCGACCTACAAATATGCCAACTGCCCATCTGAACCACCAATTCAGATCTCTAACTCCAAACACTCTAACTCTGCTAACAACTGCAACTGAAATCAAGGCTGCTAAGTTACCTGAACTCTTTCTACTTAATGCGTCAGCCACTACATTAGCCTTACCTAGATGATAATGGATCTTGAAATCATAATCGTTCAATAACTCGAGCCGACGGCGCTGCCTCATATTCAGCTCCTTCTGTGTGAATAGATATTTATGGCTCTTGTGATCCGTATAGATCTCACCATAAAGGTAATGCCTCCAAATCTTAAGTGCAAACACAACTGCGGCCAGCTCTAAGTCATGAGTAGGGTAGTTCCTTTCATAATTTTTTAACTGGGGTGAAGCATATGCAATAACCTTTCCATGTTGCATAAGAACACAACCTAACCCTTTCAAAGAGGCATCACTATAAATAACGAATCCACCTGAACCAGAAGGTAGTGCAAGAACTGGTGCTGAAACCAATCAATTCTTTAACTCCTGAAAAATTTTCTCGCAAGCCTCTGACCAAATAAACTTAACTCCTTTCTGAGTCAGCTGAGTCAAAGGGCTAGCAATGCTTGAGAATCTCTCAACAAAACGACGATAATACCCAGCTAGTCCCAAAAAGCTACGAACCTCAGTCACAGAAGTCGGCTTACTCTAATTCACCACAGCCTCTATTTTTTATGGATTTACAGAAATTCCATCCTTTGTCACTACGTGACCTAGAAAAGATATTCTCTAGCCAAAATTCACACTTCTTGAATTTTGCATAGATATTTTGATCTCTTAGTATGTGCAAAACTTGTCTCAAATGTTGCTCATGTTCTTCCTGACTTCTTGAATAAATAAGGATATCATCAATAAAAATAATCACGAACTGCTCAAGGAATCGTTTGAACACCCTGGTCATCAAATCCATAAACGTGGTAGGGGAATTAGTTAAACCAAATGGCATGACAAGAAACTCATAATGCCCATACCTCGTTCTAAAAGCAGTTTTAGGGATATCCTTTTTCTTGATCTTTAACTGGTGGTAACCAGATCTGAGATCAATCTTCGAAAAGAATTGAGCTCCCTGCAACTGATCAAACAAGTCATCTATCCTTGGTAAAGGATATTTATTCCTCACACTGATGCGATTTAACTCCCTATAATCAATACACATTCTCATAGACCCATCCTTCTTCTTAACAAATAACACAGGTGCACCCTAAGGAGAAAAACTTGGACGAATAAAACCCATATCTAATAAATCTTAAAGCTGAACCTTAAGCTCTTTTAGCTCTGTTGGAGCCATACGATACGGGGCCTTAGAAATAGGAGCTGCCCCTGGAATAAGATCGATAGAGAATTATATCTCTCTATCTGGAGGAAGCCCTGGGAGATCTTCAGGGAAAACATCTGTAAAATCCTTCACAATTGAAATACTATTTAAATCCCCACTAGACGAACGCGTATCATAAACATGGGCTAAGAACCCCATGCAACCCTTCCTAAGAAGCCTTCTAACTGTTAATGCTGATATAGTGCAAGGAGGTGCAACAGGTCTAAAACACTAACATACTAACTCAGGTAGACTGGGAATGCAAAACACTACTTGTTTCAAGTAGCAATCAACTCTGGCATGATAGGTAGCCAACCAGTCCATGCCCAAAATCACATCAAAATCATGCATCTCTAACGGTATAAGGTCTGCAGGTAGATCCCTATCACCAACTCTCACATTACAAGATCTATAAACTGAGGAGGCATCAAAAGAAACTCCAACTGAAGTACTAACATAAATCCCACTACTTAGGGATTGTAACTCAATACCAAGCTGACGAGTAAAAGATGTAGAGACATACGAAAACGTGGGACCAGGGTCTATTAAACAATAGGCTCTAGATGAACATATGAAAAATGTACATGTCACTACATCGTTAGATGCAGTGGCATCCTTCTCTGTCAAGGCATAAGCTCAAGCCCGAGTAGCTGCTGCCTGATTAGTTCCTGGCAACCGGTGCTACTGTCCCCTTCCCTGAATAAACTATGGCTTGAGTGGCTGAAGGCAATCCCGGATCCTGTGTCCTTGTTGCTGGCAGTTAAAGCATGCACCACTCTCCCAATAACAAACACCACTATGGTTCTTCGCACAAGTTTTGCAAGCTACTGTTGGCTTCTGAGTATTCTCAGTAGGTTCCTTGATAGCCAAATTATTGTTCCTCCTCTTAGGTTGCTGAACCACATCCTTGCCCTTTGAGCTACTTTCTTTCTTCTCTTCCTCTTTTCTGCCTCTGATCCCTGTAATACTTGCGCCCAGCCTCGACATCTTTCTCTACTCTCTGAGCCTTATCCAGGACCTGACAATACGTGTCTGGAGTCACAGCTGTCAAGAACTTTCGGATGCCATATTTTAGTCCAGTCTTAAACCTTGTTGCACGTCTCTCCTCAGTATCTATAACATGTGTTGCAAACCTCGACAACCTGGCAAATCTGGCCTCATAGTCCTTGACTATTTCATCCTCTCCTTGTTCCAGTTTCAAAAATTCCTCTACCATATCATCCTTCACATTTCTGGGGAAATATTTGTCAAGAAATATCTCTTGGAAATGATCCCAAGTTAATGCATGCTCGTCCTCTGTAGTTAGAGTTCTCTCGACCATCTTCCACCACTGGTCAGCCTTGTTCTCCAACTAGTACACCGCGAGGTCCACTTTTTGACAATCGGTGATGTTCAGAAGCTTAAACCTCTTCTCTAACTTACTCAACCAAGCCTCTGCATCCTCTAGTTTGTCTGCACCAACAAATGTCGGACAATTTAGGCGGTTGAATGCCTTAATGGTATTTACAGTCAAAGGAGTAGGGGCTTCTGCTTCCATGTTGACTCCAGTGACATTATTACCCCTACGACCGCCTCTAGTACCCCTTCTAGCTGCACGCGGCGGCATAGTTCCTGAGATAGTGAAAAACTCATAAGATCACAACTTATTGTGTAAAAATGCTTGATGCCCGGGAAAGTGGGTTCATGCCTACGTGGAGGTGCCACAAAGGCTGCAGTCCGAGTCAACTTCCAAGTGTGCAAAATGAGAGACAGCAAGGATGGAGTAAGGGCTGAGGGCAAGGCTCCCCAGACAAGCCGCGAGGGGTGGCAGTGCTGCGCAGGCAAGGCGAAGGCGAATAGAGCCGGCGACCGACAGTCTAATCTAAGGTCAATGTCAAGGGTGCAGCGTCAAGAGTCTGATGTCAGGTGTTCGAATGTATTTCTCTCTCTAGAATTCAAGAGAGAATGAGTTTTGGAGAGAGAAAGTGAAAATGATAAATGAGAGAGTCCTCTTTATGAAATCCAAGGTCCCTTATTTATAGGGCAAAGTGTGCCGGTGTCATCAATGTGTCACCAGCTGACACGTGTCACCCCTGGGAGTGACACGTCACTAGGGGGTCCACAAATACTGGTTTTCCATTGGACTGCCAGTTCTTAAATTTGCATTGCCTTGCCTCACACAGCGTCTCTCTACCTGTCTGAGAAGACTGAAAATACCATGATGGTGTGATCAGAGTAAGCCCGTTGCCCCAGCCACCGGTCTAAGCCCTTACTGAATCCCACAGGCCTGGCAGCGGTGGGGAAGACCCGCCGCCCAGCTGCCAGGTAGACTAGGTAGGATGCTCTTTCGAAGACCTGCTCCCATCTCGGAGTGACCCGGGGGTCATAGTCCTTAAGGGTGCCGATGCGAGCCCCCAATGCTAGAGCACGTAGGCCAGTCACGCAGGCACCCTGGGGGAGATAGTGTCCCGGAGGAGTCGCCTATCCTGTTGCAAAGGGTCCTCGTGCTGGAGCACTATGAATGGAGCCCCTTGTGATTGTGACATCGATGGCTTTGAGGTTGTGAGCCCATCCCGTGGCGGCGATGACTATAAGGTTGAGAGTCCATCCCGCTGTGCGGGTCGGAGCCCCCCTGTGATTGTGATGGCGATGGCTTCAAGGTTGTGAGCCCATCCCGTGGCGGCGATGACTATAAGGTTGAGAGTCCATCCCGCTGTGAGGGCCGGAGCCCCCTGTGATTATGACGGCGATGGCTTTAAGGTTGTGAGCCCATCCCGTGGCGGCGATGACTATAAGGTTGAGAGTCCATCCCTATGTGAGGGCCGTAGCCCCCCTGTGATTGTGACGGCGATGGCTTCAAGGTTGTGATTGTGACGGCGATGGCTTTAAGGTTGTGAGCCCATCCCATAAGCATACAACATGATTGTGGCGCATGGGCGCTGTGCCTACAACACGAGACATTGATTGTGGCACACGGGCGCGGTGCCTACAGCACGAGACATTGATTGTGGTGCACGGGCACGGCGACAATTGTCGCGAGACCATACCTAGTGCCGTGGGCACATGTCATGGAAGTGGCGCACGGGCACAGCGATGACTGTCGAGGGGCAATACTTGGTGCCGGAGGCACGCGTCGTGAGAATGGCGCAAGGGCACAGCGACGACTGTCGCGGAACTATACTTGGTGCCAGGGTCACGTATCATGAAGATGGTGCACGGGGGCAGCGACGAACGTCGAGAGACCATACCTGGTACCATGGCACATGTCATAGACATGGCGCACGGGCCTGGTGAAGTGAGTGGCACCGAGGGCACCGTAGAGTGACAGAGAGCCCGGGGACACGACTGCATCAGCGGTGCGACGCAAGGGCACGGTGGAGTGAGTGGGGGACGAGGGTCACAGAGCGATGTCGGGGCGACGGGGTCGCGAGGTGATCTCGAGGACGCGGGCGACAAAGGTCTCGAAGACGGCGTGCTGGAGACGAGTTGGGAAGCCGGCGCGCGGGCGACGGTCATTACGGCGACGATATACGGGGCGACAAAGGGCACCGTGCCATCACAGAAAACGATAGCACAGTTTGACACACTTGCACGTTATTCAAGGAGTATCGTAAATTTTCAGCGACTACAATTGAAATTTCAAACCAAACAATTATTACGAATTTTGACGTTGTTATCCATCAAAAGATGCAGATGTGATGTATGAAAACCTTACCTCAAATCTATATAATAGTCTTCACCAAATTGCGATCGCTTCCGAAAACCTAGATATTATAATTAACCCACTTACGTTAAAATCTTAACAACCACAATTCTAATATCATCTAATTCATCCTTATAATCAAAAGTGGGTTCAAGAATCTTACCAATTGTGCACAGAAGATTGCAATCCTCCAAAACCCTAGTTTTCTCCTTATTCTATTTCTCTGTAACCAAAACTGAATATATATCGTAAACATACTTGGCTAGCCCTTAAAAGTCTCTAAGTTTGATAAATAATAAAAAGACCCATAAATATTCATTACTTATTCTAAAATACCCCAAAAATAATTAAATTTGCAAAGATGCTCTAAATATAACAATAATTTAATTACTAGTTATTTGGGGTCTTACACTGTAACGCCCCCAAAAATCCGGAGCTCCGCGTAACCTACCGGATCACATCAAACCTGTCATATCTGTTCATTAACACATACTTTATAACATCTAATCCGATGCTACCTCAACATTCTTAAAATGCAAGCTTACAAGGCTGCTCGAACTCAAACTGTTAAAATCTAAGTTCTTTACAACTCGAGTCCTTATGAATGAATCGACAGTACCGACCCGCGCAGGGGCCGTGTTACTTAGTAGTGATGGGCTCACCAGAACCTCACGCAGACTTTAACCCATTCCCAAATCTGCTACAGCTTATCATTTACCTGTAGAAGGGAGCCAAACGAAGGGTGAGCTTTTGAGAGCTCAGTAAGGTCGTACAAGGACTACAACAGTGATTATAACACGACTCCGAAAAATCCAACCGACGATGATTTTCAAGACACTTCGAACGATCAAAATTCAATAATTACCCAAACTGAGCAAAGTTCATCAGAAATAGATACCAAAATAAATATTAACAATCAGAACAGATCCAAAATGATCAATAACAGATCCTTTTCAAGTCTGCATTTCCAAGTACCACGAAAATTTTCCTTGCTCAATGGATTTCAATCCGAGCAGAAATTCATTTCGGAAATACAGCAAGATTTCCCGAGGGATTTTAACTCAAGCAGAAATCAAATAAGATAATACGATAAAGGCTTGTCAGGGGATTTCAACCCAAGTATAAATCCTTCTAGCTAAGTAAAATGAATGTTTGTCAAAGGCTTTCAACCCAAGTACAAATCATTCTAGCTAAAATAATAAAAAATCAATGTTAATCCTGGGCGATTGCAATGCCACTATGGCAAGCTCATATAGTGTACACATGCATGATGTACTAAAATATTTACTAGTCCACTTGGGTACTAGCCTGCATTTCATGCAGGATTCAACCAGCCTTATACCGCCTCCCCACTAAACAGGTACTCAGGTCAACACATAAATTAACAATATCAATGAGCGTTAACATAAGCTCATATCCTCGAAATCAATTGAGTTCTCATAACAATAATCATACTGACATAAGTCAGCATTCGGGATTTTCAGAAGAAATCAGATTTTTCAGAAGAAATCATAATTTCAGAAGAAAAATCACAGATAAACAACAAAAACGATTACGAACAGATATCAGATTTAGACATAACAATTCAGAAGAAATTAGAATTTCAGAAGAAAATCACAGATAAACAACAAAACTACTGCGAATAATTATCGAATATAATCACAACAATTCGGGAGAGTGGATACAGACAATTATCAAATTTTCTCAGCACGCAATAACGCACGAGCATCACAAGATTTCCAAATAACCGATTCAGGCTCAAATTAGGGTTTTCTGGGCAAGAACATGCTGATATCAATACAGAGTTCGGCATTAGCCGTAAATATATCAAGGAGTACTTACGAGTACAAGGAATCAAATAAGGGTTCGGACAAAAGTCCTTATCCTAGGTTCAAATAGAATCCCTTACCTGAATCCGCAGCTAAATTATCATAACCGGAAGTCTTTAGCTTTAACCTAAACGAAATAATCAAACCATTAGAATACAGCCTACAGAACAAAAGTATAACTTAATACGAATTCACACATGCTCCCTAAATAAACTTCCCCTCACCGGGTATGTAAAATTATTGAAACGCCCCTAGGGTGTAAAATTACCAAAATGCCCCTCTCGGACTTAAGTCACCCAAACAGTCTACCCATAAGTAGAATCACTAAAATAAACTTTTCATATGTAAATTTATGTAAAAATACCTTTCTTAGGTCAAATTACCAAAATACCCCTTCGGGGTGGCAAATTACCAAAACACCCTCTGTTACACTTTAATTCTCAAAATGACTTTTCCATAAGCAAAGTCACTAAAATAATCTTACTGTATGTAAATTTACTTCAAAATACCTCATATAGGTAAAATTACCAAAATACCCTTTCGGGGTGGTAAATTACCAAAACACCCTTGGGGGTTTCTGACACTGAAAAAATCTCAAAAATATCTTAAACACTATTTTAAACATCCTGATGTTATTTCTGGCCTAAAAAGTATTTTAAAAATTTTTCGTCCGAAAATCCCGAACCGGTGTCTAGACCAAGCGCTAAAAGGTCAGTTTCGCGAAAAATATCTATCAGCCTTAGAATGGCCCAAACTTTTAGTTAATTAATGATATCTGTAAAATAGGGCTTACATAAAACTTTCAGGTTAAAATAAATTGTTTTGCTATGCTAAATAAATTGATAATTATAGTTACCCAATACCCTTATTTAGCGCTCTTTGCGAACTCCAAAAATTCCCAAAATTTTTCAGAGCGTAGATCTCGTAAAGTTATTAGGGGTTACTGTTTTGAATTTTGTCTAATTTTGGCTCTAGATATTTATGAAAATTTGTTGAAAAACTGCCTAATTAATTTTGGTCTTTAACGACACTTACACTTACTATTGAAATCAAAACACACACTATTTCACCTTTTTTGCACACACATCACCTTCTTCCTCACGACTGCACACACACAACTCACTGGTACCCTTTTCTCTCCCACGACCACTCTTCCAAATGCTCCCAAAATCTCTACCCGAATGAATTTACACCTAACACTCACATTAACATTCAATTAACCACACCCTCATACATCCCATCACTCACCCGAAACACATATGAACACACACACTGAAGCACACTAAGAACCCACACACTGCACATACGAAAACGTGCACCAACCTCATGAACTGCCTCACACCCACTGCTATCACCCCTTGTAGCCTTCCAACACTCATTGTAACCTCGCTTACATACACAATTACGGCTAACTCACCCATAGTTCCCCCCGGCAGCCATGAATGCACCCCACCAATACACACGACACACCCACGGTGTTTAAACACACACTGAACATTCAAAAAAAAACACACTGAACACCAAACTCACACACTAAAACAGTAGAGGGTGGTTACCCAAAGAATTCGTTCAAATCTCCCCCTTTCACTGCTGATCGTGCCTCCATTTCTCTGTTCTTCCTACTTTGTTTTTTTTTTCTTCTTCTGGCACTATTCATCCTTCCCGAAATGGCAAGTTCCCTTTTCTTTCTTTTTTTATTTTTATTTTCCTCCCCAACTTCCTTTCTATTTCTTTGTTTTGTTAAGCTTATCCCTTGATTGAATAGTTAGGTTAGTCAGCAGATGACCAGGCAGGAGGTGGCAATAAATTAGGAGTGCCTTCTCTAAATTTAACACCTAAATACCAAAGTTCCAAAATTTGCAAAATGGCCCCTAAAATTTCATATAATTACATTTAAGCCCCAAAAATTTCTAATCTTCGTTAATTTAATTAAATGTCACTAAAACGTATACCGTCGCTCATTTCATTATTTTTTCATTACTAAGAACATTAATTACATTGATGCCACCAAAGTTTCCCAAAATTACGAAAATGCCCCTAAAATTTCCAAAAATTATATTTTTGTCCCAAAATCTTTTTAAGCTTCGATACCCTACTAGTACCCGAGTATTACTCAAAATTAGAGCCCGTTTATTTTTTGGAGCCCGAATGGTTATTTTAATCGGCTCCCAAAGTTCAGGATATTACATACACCCAGTTGTTTCTTAACATAAGAGCCACATATCATGTATCTGTAGTGCTTCTGCCTTTGAGCTCGGCTGGACTCTATCACGATACTGATAAGATTAAGAAAAGCCTCATCAACAATAGATGTACTCGCCCAGACCTGGTCACTACGACCCCATTTATAAGAAAACACCTCTTCTTCCGAAGTTACAGAGCTATTTTACTGAGTCCCTTAGAGAGAGTCGATTCGGCTGATACTTCCAACAGTTTTTGAGAGCATTAGAGAAAAATCAAGTCTTTTGTGCTCTAGGAAAAATAACCTGAATCGTGATTATCCTTAGGTCATGTTGAAAATAGTAAGGGCCTTCACATCTCTCATGTAGGCAAGTCATACATTCTGACTCCTGATTCCTCTTTTTCCATGTCTAATATCTTGCATGTCCCTATCTATCAAAATCATTACTTTTGGTCTAATAATTGCCAAAGAAAATTGTGTTTATCTTGCATTACACCTAACTTTTTTTCTAATGATTAGGTTCCCGGAATATCCTACCTCGAGGTCCAAGTAACAACGATCTTTGCTCTTTCTCCCCTATAAATTCATCTTCTTTGGTTTCCTTTTGTCCTATCGCTTTTTGCACAATCTCTACAACCACAGATGGCTGGCATAAGAGACTCGTTTTGCCCTCATGTTCGTGTTCTATATCAAATAATATCGAAGAACAAGTTGTCGTGCACCAACTCCAAGCTTCAAATGGTTTGCTTGTCTTGTCAATTGGGCAAAGCTTCTGGGATCATCTTACATGTCAAGAATTTATGGTGTTTGCATATTGTTTATGTAATTCATTCTCATGTTTGGGGACCTAATCCAATTTTATCTTTCAATGGATTTTTTATTTTGTTTTATTTCTAGACGATGATTCCAAATTTCTCTCGTATTATGCAGTTTCTCGCAAGTCCAATCTTTTCCAAATGTTTCACCAATTTTACGCAATGGCTAAATGGCATTTTGAATGAAAGAATACACCCATTCAAACCGATTGGGTGGTGAATACTGAAAACTTAGCACTTTCTTTTACTGATATTGACATCATTTATAGTCGTTGGTATCCTCGTATTCATAAGTGATAAGAGCCATTAAACGTGGCAACCGTCACATAGTTGAGACTGACTTAGCCCTTATGGCTCATGCATCTGTCCCTCATCTTCATTGGGACTTAGCCTGCAAAATGACCAGTTTCCTTATCAATTGCATGCCCCTTAAAAGTTTCTCAAAACAGATTTTTTTTTAGCGTGTCCCTAGCCTTCCTCTAAATTATATCTTTCTCAAAGTCTTTGGATGGCTTTGTTATCCCTTTTTACGCCCTTCCAACTAACACAAAGTTGACTATTACTTTACACTTGCATATGTTTGGGCTATGGTCCCAGCCATCTTGGTTATCGTTGCTTACGTCTTCAAGTAGAAAAATATATATTTATATTGCTCAACATGTGGTCTTTGACAAATTTTCATAACACTTCTCTGGACAGACTATGCTTCGCTCTCCACCAAAAAATCAAATCGACTATAATTTATCGCGGGCAAACTTTGCAACTTGTGTATCTCCTATTATCCATTCCTCTCAATCTTCTAGGCTACCCCTGTACGTGACCACTTCCTCCAACCAACTCGTGACATCTTCCCTACTAGCCTTCCCACCATCACATCTGCATCCATTGCAATCCCTAAAAAAGTTTCCAAATCTCATATTTTATCTCCCGCGCAACCTCTCATTGACTTCACCAGCTTCCTCCCTATTTAATAACATTTGAATCTTATCTTCACATCATATCCCTCACGTGCTACCTGCACCCCCCCTCATCATGTTTCTCTTCTCGCGATGATAATAGAATCCCTCACATGTAACCTTTCATTGACTTCATCAGCTTCCTCCCTGCTTACGTTCTACCTAATTTCCACATTACCATTTCTCATGTGCTATCTCCACTCCCCATTCATCCTCTTTCTATCCTCTTTATCATCTCAATACCAACCTTAAGCCGCCACACCCGCTTGTTCGTTAAATGCATCATGATACTTTGCACCATGACCAATTCCTTAAAGCATAAAGGGCCATTCACCTTTTTGACTAAAATTACTCCTCTCCCTAAACCAACATGCTATAACCAAGCCCAGAATATTCCTTACTGATGCACATCAATGCATTGTGGAATTTAATGCTCTCGTTTGTAATGACACTTGGTCATTAGTTTCTCCTCAGTTTAACATGACTGTAGTAGGATACAAGTGGGTCTTTCATATCAAGCAGAATGTCGATGGTTATTTGGATTGCTATTAAAGCCCGCTTAGTCAACAACAAGGATATGATGTATTCACTTATGACTGGATATCAAAACAATATGATGTCAGCAATGCCTTTTTCCGTGGCTTATGTCGTGAAAAAGTCTTCATGAATCAACCTCTGGGTTTTGAAAAGTTATGTCAACCTCATTATGTAAACAAACTTCATCGGTCTTTATATGGACTCAAACAAGCTCCCTGTGCATGGTTGACTTAGTCCAACTTTCTCATTCCTTAGATTTTGTCACGTATTAGTCATTATTTGAATAAAGTTCCTGGCTGTTATGTCCTTGCCTTGTTGATGATGACATAATTGTCAACATGAAGTTTCCTTTCCATTTGTTCTCTTAGTTCAAAATATTTTCCCAAAGACCTGGTGACTTATATTATTTCTTGGGTATTGAGTTCTTTTTTTCACTAGGTGTAGGTACATCCCCAACCTCATTACTAAAATAGGTATGACCCTTGTATACTCACTCCTGTCTCCACCATTATAAAAGTCATCTAATCCTGGGGGGCCCTGTCATGAGTAAGAAGGGGCACTACATCTTCATACCCTACTAAATATCTCTCTTTGTGGTACCTGGTTCTTAATTGACCCGATCTTGTCATTTTTGTTAACAAGCTTGCCAGTCTACGTGTTTGTCGATAGATGTCGATTGGATTTGAGCCAAACGAGTCATTTTTTATTTCAAGCAAATTGTTGATCATGGTATATTATTTAGCAAATCAGTTTTTAATTTAGTATATCCAGGCCTTGATAGATTACTAGGGTGGCAGTTTTGAGGAGCGTTCGCTGGGGGGGTGGGGAGTCGGTCTTTATGCGGGTGGCAATCTTATCTCATGGCCTTCACACAAACAATGGATGGTTGCTCCTTCTTCCACTGAATACGAATACAAAGCTCTTACCTATTATGCTATCGAACTCACATGGCTCTATTTACTTCTCACTGTACTTGGATATCCTTGCACGCGAGCTACCTTCACATGATGTGATAATGTTGATGATACATACTTTTCGACATGTCTCGATTCTTATGCTTGAATGATGCACATTGAAATAGACTTTCACTTTACATGGAATAAACTTCATTGCAAAAAACTATAAATTCTATTAATCTCTATTAAAGATCAAGTAGCAGACATCCTCACTAAATGACTCTCCAAGACTCGCCACAAGCTACTTTCTGAAGCTGGAGGTTGTCGCTTGACTACCTTCACCTTCAAAGGGTGTCTAAAGCACGTCTACATTATTGTCAACTGACTCACGAATTTTGGAATTAGGATTGAGTTAGTCGAGTTATGGAAGCAGCTTTGTAATGATAACAGCATACCTTGATTTTTGTATCGTACATCCTTATCTTGTAGACACATGATTACAATTATAATGATAAGCCTACAACTGAAACATGTGTAAGAAAATTTAGCACCACTCTATTGTTCTAACTAGGATCTAGGCCCCGCTTTTTTTTAATAGTCCAATGTAGATTTGTAATTGTTAGTTACTAAAGTTTAGGAACACGTTTCACTCAGTGAATGCAATACACCAAAACTACCTCTGTACCAAATGGTCTTACAAATGAAATTATGGGGCTTGACATTGTATCTACTATTAGGAGTAAAGATAGATAGATAGATAGATAGATAGATAGATAGATAGATAGATAGGGCCGATCCGTAGCTGGCACGTGAAGAAACTCATTATCTGAGTTGATTTAAGATTGTCCATGTCATAAAATGGACGGTCCAGATATACAGCTTTTTTGAAAAGTAATCGTGACAACTTGTGTTTGAAGGGAGAAAATTTGCAGCTCTCACCTACTTTGTTATGAACTTGTGAAAAGTAGAAAAGAGGAAAAAAGTAGAAAATGGAGGGAAACTAGGAAAATCCTAAGTTTTACCATGTGAACTCAATGGCTAATTAGCATGCGAAAAACTAGATTTTGACTCAGGGATTAAATTATGTGACGGGAAGGTACGAGGCACCCTATCACACCATAACAATGTAGTACTTTCTATTTGGTTTATTATCATGCTCATGAAAGAAAATGAAAGACAGTCATTTTCTATTATATTAGCATTTTCTATGAATTGAGACGGTATTTTGTAAATACGTAATTATAGAATAGGTGGGTTATTAAAAACGCTAATAACATATATCTAACTTAACATTGAAGAAGACTAAACATATAAAATAAAAGCCTATAAAAGTTGATTCGTATCCAGGAACGGGGCTAGACTTGACTATGCATTTGATGCACAATGGGAATCACATCAAACATAGTTTGACATAGTACTCCAGTGATAGTTTAGGTTTATATTCAGATATGATATTAGAGAAAGAACTCAGTCGAGCGTTTTGTTTAGAAAACCATATATTTAAATTAATTGATAAAAAAAAGATGGTGTCTAAGATATTAAAAAGAATTTCAAAAAGTAAATATGTTGTGCAAAAAGGACATTCTATGTCACTAAGCCATGGCACAATCCTAAAACAGAAGATTAGAGCTGAATAAATATAATCAATCAATCATGAGAAGATAATCATACCAATCTAAGCACATACATAATATATTCAAGTATAATAGCAAACATAAAAACCTAGAGCATGTAAATGTAAGTATTGGGAACATTTACTTAATCACATGGGATACTCGACGAGCAATAATCAATAATTTACCTTAAAGCATGCAATTTACATGGCAAGATATTGCATTTAGCGACAAATTTTATGTCACCGGATGAATAATTCTAAGCTGCTTGACTTTTGATATTCCTCAATAGATGTAAGATTGATTGGAGATGGTGTGAATGATTGGCATTTATTATGGAAAATTAGGTTTTCTGAGTGAAAGGCAATTTTGAGAATATTTAGTTGGTTTATGATGAATGCCTCCTTTAGAATGAGACCTAACACTTTGATTTATATCATTGAAGTCCTTAGAGCCTAAGAAAACTGATTTTAAGATGTAAAAGGACCTAAGACCATTAGAATAATTAATATGAGGACCCGAGGGCATTCATACATGTGTGATGTAAGGTGCGCCGGCCAAAAGGTCAATAGCTTGTTTTTTTCGGGTGCCTATACCGGCTGGTACACTTGACGCAGTAAGCGTCTGACAGGACTATACAAATAAACGAACTTTGAGAACTTGGTTCTCGCTCATCTGAAGTCCGGTATCCTCGTATGGAATTTTCTCAGTAAAGAAAGAGACAAAACTAAAGTGAATGTTTGATCTGTAACCGCCTTTGGTAATGTGACGTCGAGATCTTGGAATACTTTCTAAGCATCCATGGTGGAAGGGATAGTTTTCGAGGTACGTGTCAGTCTACTTGAACATGGAATTGCAATCACTCAAAAATATTAAACATAATTTGAGATATTTAAGAAACACGAAAGATGTGTTAAATTTGGAACGTGTTTAGTAATCCCAAATCATGTCAATCAATACTTAATGAAATTAAGCTCATGATATATTTATTGGAATCTAACTTCCAGAACAATCTACTTGGGAGCACGTGCATGTATAACAAAGATGTGTTCCATCATGGGTGTTCTATGGCCAGGGGCGGATCCAGGAAGTCCAACCGGGGGACCAAAATGTCATTAAAAAAAAAATTAACGACTAACATAAAGAATTCGCGTCACGATTGAATATGTTAAATGCAAAATAGATCGCTCAATTTGATTAATAATATAATTTAACTATTTATTGTGATTTATTTAACTTGTAAAGTTAGTGAACAACAAATTACTAATCTTGCATGAAAGAAACTTTATTCTTATTATATATATGTATTATTAGTGCAATATTTATTGTATGATGACAATAGTTACGTATAAGTTAACATACTATAAGAATTTAAATTAAAAAAGAAAAAAAACTAACCTTGATATATTAGTATTTACTTTAAAATCTAGAGATTTAGAATTTGGAAGAATAAAGATGGATAAAGAAACGAGAAAGATAAAGACCACGACGGCTGGTGGCACAATAAGTAAAACATTACAAAATGAAATCTAATACATTTAATAATTAAAATGGTGGCATTTTAGTAAATATTTTAAACATAACTATATATTATTTAAACAACTAAAAAAAATTTCTCAAACTTTGGTGGGGGTAGGGGTGGTGGGGGGGGGGGTGCCATGGCCCCCCCGGTCATGTTTGGGCTCTGCCCCTGTCCATCGCAAACATACTATGACTCGTTACAAGCTTAACAAAATGTAACGATGAAGATAAGTTGGTTATACGTGCAAATTAGCCCTTATATGAATGCAACACTACAAAAATAAAGTGTACAATAATGCACAACTGCAATTCTTTGGTGCGGTTAGTCTCTTTTTAAAAAATGCCCTCTTTACACTTTTTCTCCTAAAGTAGGTTGTTCATCTCTCTCTCTCTCTCTCTCTCTCTCTCTCTCTCTCTCTCTCTCTCTCTATTCCCCCCTGCAACACTGTACAAGCCACAATTGCAATGAAGCACAATTAGAATTGAAGATTGGTACTAGATTGATGGTAAAGTTAGTCATTGGCTATGGATGTGATAGTGGCTATAGGCTGCTAGAGTGATGGGCGCGGTCATACGTGAGATAGTAGGTGTAGGCTGTCGCAGTGGTGGCAGAGGTCATGGTAGGTTCCATTTGCGGTGGCGGGTACAACCTGTCGAGTGGTGGTGGAGGTCATGATAAGTTTTGTATGCGGTGGCGGGTGCAGGCTGTCGGTGGTGGGTATGGTGCTAATTGTCAATTGTGATTTTGTGGTTGTGGGTAGAGTGGTGGAGCTAGAGAGATTGTGAATACGTGGAGAGTGTTTGTTGTCGGTGGTGATTGTGGTTCCGCAACGGTGGTCGTTGTGATTTCTTAGGACGATGATGCTTGCGGTTCTGTGAGACGATGGTGTGGGCACGATTATTCTGAGGCGCGAATATTTAAGAACTTATTAAGAAACAGAAGAAAAAAAAGGTAAGTGACGGGTAAAAATGAACACACAAGGACTGTCCCCTTTTTTGGGGAGGTTGTTCTCAGAGTAATAAAAGAAAGGATCTAAGCCGTTCTAGGTAAAAAGGATTTCAGCCATTTTAAACGGTGACATAGACTGCTGTATCGTAAAAAATAGAACTTATCCTACCGTGAACCAGTCTTTAGATACATATAATAGGTGTACATAAGAATTACATATTATGGTAAATAAAAACAATTACCATTTATTCCAATTCCACGAACATAACGTGAAAAAATGGATAACACAAATATCAATAGCAAATAAGTTAATTACCACTTTATTCCAATCCAATGAACATCACATCAAATCAAATAATGGATAACACAATATCCCCATGGAATGGAAATGACTCAACAAGAAACAACAAAAAAGCAAACCAACGGAAGACAACTTCCTACAGTTTCTATTCTCTCTTCACCACCATCCATCGATATTATCCACAAAAATACTTATATGCGCCATCTGTATATTGGGGCATAATGGCATATTATCATTCTTGATGATCATGCCACTTGGTCATGATCGGCATGAATCGGTCCGTTATTTCTGGACCTACCCATCTCTGCTCCTTCAACTTTCACCGGTTCAGGGACACCAAGATTTATGGGTTCGGGATCGGGTTCGGGTTGCAGAAGAAGGACCGGCCATTTGAACGGCGTCGTGTCAAGTTTGTGCTCAGTGCCGAGCTCTCCAAACCGTTTGCAGTAAACTTGGGTTTGGACTCTCAGGTCATTTGCCTTATTGCTATTGCTTCACGTGATTTTTCGTTATTTTGTTAGAGTCACACAGACAAACTTAGATGTTGGTATGTATATTTTGAAGGATTGGTTGAATGGAAATGATTAAAGGGTTAAATTTTGTGCAACATAAGAAGCATATTAAGAATATTGTTCGAATGAAGCCCATTTTGTTCAGAATTAGCTTGCTGAACTCTTTTATGTAGAGAATACAGTTATGTTTTATTCATATCAAATGTAAAATTTTTCCACGTGTAGAGGAAAGCGGTAGAAGAATATAATTAAACACTACTGAAATGCTTCCGTTTTGATTTTAACTTGCGGGGTATAGTCATAATGTTATAGCCTCAGGATGGTCTGTTTCAAAAAATAAAGTCTTGCATTGGCTGTTTCTGCTGGAAATCGAACGGTGAGAGTGTTGATCACCGTAGTTGCATACTTGGTTACCAGAAATACATACGTAGTAATATTCTTGCATTATTAGTTGCTTTTAGGATATGGTCCGTCTACGTAATATTTGGTGAATTTAGGGCGAGAAGAGTAGGAACCCATCTAAGGATGCGAAACTGAGTATAGCTTGTCTTTGCCTATAGATAGATGGCTTGTATTATCCTTTTCTACAGACCATAGAGCTGTCTCGCCCCATTTTTGTGCTATATATGTGACTTATCGATAAAGTAGAAATTGTGTCGTGCTTCTTTTTAATTACTTCACCATAATGATCATCTCCAAAAGTGTTAATGGATTGAATCATTTTAGTAGTACCAAGCTACACTTTTCTTGTCTATAGACTATAGAGCTGGCTTGCCCCATTATGGTGCTATATATGTGAGTTACCGACAAAGTAGAAATGGTGTCGTGCTTCTTTTTAATTACTTCACCACAGTGATCATCCCCAAAATTGTTGAATGGATTGAATCATTTTAGTAGTACCAAGCTACATTTTTCTTCTGGCCTGCAGTTTTTCTATGTTGGATGTTGTGTCTCTGGATCAAGAAAACGACCTTGTCAATAATCTGCTGTTTAAGTCGTAAGCTCTTTTTAGAATTTCTAATTGAGCTTCTATTACCTTAGTTTACTTACTCGCTTGCTTGCGTGTCTTGATCTGTCATGATGATGTTGCCTAACACATATTGCTTCTAAGATTACCGTTTCTACCCGACTTCTGTGATCATAAGTGAATCCTCTCCTTCTCATTTTCCCCTTCAATCGTGCCTTTGTATGTATTTTTAGCGCAAGATATAAAACGACGAGTTTATCTCGTACTGATTTCTTTACTTGGTTTGGAGAGTTTCAGCCACATGATTTGTCACAGTTGCCTTGGATTGGTCCACTTCCCGGGGATATTGCTGAAATTGAGGCTTACTGTAGAATCTTTCGGACTGCTGAACGGCTTCGTAATTCATTAATGGATTCATTGTGCAATCCACTTACTGGAGAATGTAGTGTATCATATGATTTCCCACCAGAAGATAAACCATTACTGGAAGAGAAGTTAGTGTCTATCCTTGGTTGCATGATATGTCTCCTCAATAAAGGAAGGGAGGATGTTCTTTCTGGAAGATCCAGCTACATCAATTCCTTTCGCATTTCAGATGTAAACTTTATGGAGGAAAAGCTTCCACCACTTGCCATTTTCAGGTCTGAGATGAAAAGGTACTGTGAAAGTATGCATGTTACCCTTGAAGATTATCTGACACCTGATGATGCTCAAAAAATAGATGTGTGGAGGAAACTGCAAAGGTTGAAAAGTGTTTGCTACGACTCCGGCCTTCCCCGTGGTGATGATTATCCCTGCCATACCTTATTTGCCAACTGGAATCCTGTTTATCTATCCACTAAAAAAGAAAACATAGAATCTGCCAATTCAGAGGTTGCTTTTTGGACAGGTAGCCAGGTGACCGAAGAAAGTCTCAAGTGGCTACTGGAGAAAGGGTTCAAAACCATTGTAGATCTCCGAGCAGAGACTGTAAAGGATACTCTCTGTAGAAAAGCGTTAGATTCTGCTATTTTGTCCGGGAAAGTTGAACTGGTTAAATTTCCGGTTGAACTTGGCACTGCACCTTCAATGGAGCAGGTTGAGATGTTTGCAGCTTTAATGTCAGATTCAAGGAAAAAGCCTATATATTTTCATAGCAAGGAAGGAGTTTGGAGAACTTCGGCCATGATCTCTAGATGGAGGCAGTACATGGCTCGCTCCGGATCACATTTTACTTCCAATCAGTCAATCACTCCCAGTGATGTTTTATCTCGTCGTGCAAGAGTAATGGAAGAAGCGTTAATTTCATCAGATTTGGAAGAAGGCACAGCTTTTCATGATAAAAATGGATCACTGATGGAGAAGCTAGATGCAACTCCCATATCTACTGGAGAATTTCCCAGTCAAGTTTTTCCAGCCAGTGAGAATCAACACCAGAGCAGTAATGGGCTGTATAATTGCATTCATACCACATTAGTGCAGAAAGTTCAAGATAATTACAATGGATCTATGATTGATTGTAATGAAGTCAGCCCACTTTTTTCCCAGCTACCCCCTTCGAACGTTTTTTCCAGAAAAGAGATGTCTCGGTTTTTCAGAAACAGTAAGGTCTCACCTACAACGTACTTTGAATATGAACGGAAACGATTGGAGGTATTGTCTAGATCAACAACGAACTATAATGGGGAATTTTCGAGAGGTATAACCACTGATATGGATGCTGAACCCAGGCTTATGGTAGCAGGGAGTTCAAACGGGTCACCAACCAATAAAAACTTATCGTTGAATCCTCAGAGTCCTGCTGCTAGTAATGGGACTTTTCTGGATCCTAGTATTACTAGTAATGTTACCTCTGGCCCCAGCTTAAACGGATACAGTTATAGTGCTGCGATGAGTAAGTCGGTTGATCCTATCCGTGCAACAGATGACTTAGATAAGGGTGTTACATCTTCAAGCATTAGCGCAGAGGAGAGGAGCAACATTGAAGTTTCCACATCTTCAAGGAATGATTCGTTGGAACTAATTGAAGGAAATATGTGTGCTTCTGCAACTGGGGTTGTGAGAGTACAATCTAGAAAGAAAGCAGAAATGTTCTTAGTACGAACAGATGGATTCTCTTGCACCAGAGAAAAGGTTACAGAATCTTCCTTGGCATTCACTCATCCTAGCACGCAGCAACAGATGCTTATGTGGAAGTCTACACCAAAGACTGTATTGTTGCTGAAAAAATTGGGTCAAGAACTCATGGAAGAAGCTAAAGAGGTAGATGCCAATATCTTGTTATTCGCTGAAGAAATAATCTTCTTTGTCGCAAAAATAATCTTCTTGTACTGTTGTGAAGAATTCTCTCTCTCTCTCTCTCTCTCTCTCATTGTGGGCTGGTTTTGGGGGATGGGGGGAAGGAGTTGAGGAGATGGGTCTAATCGTGTACTCTATGACCTTGAAAGGGTAAAACCCCAAGAGGCATGAAGTGCTTCGTAATGGCAGTAAACCCACATGAGGCATGAATTGCTTTGTCAAGGTTGGTTATTAATCAAAATGAAAAGGTAGACTAGAACATTAATGGTGATTAAGATTTTTCTAGTCATGTATGTTTGATATCTTGGTTGTACTATAAGGGAAGCATAATAGATTTTCAAGCCTTTTGTGGTTGTGAAAAGATCAAGCTCCCTAATCTAACTTTTAGCCAGCCTTTTGCTAAGGGCTTTCCCATTACTTTTTAGGTGGCCTTGGATACCAGATATTTGCTATTTGTTTTTATCTTGATTAATCAGTTTCATTGGTCTAGCCATTCAGCTTTTTCTGTGTGAAGTGCAGGTAGCCTCTTTCCTATATAACCAAGAGAAAATGAATGTTCTTGTGGAACCCGAGGTTCATGATGTTTTTGCAAGGATACCAGGGTTTGGTTTCGTTCAGACCTTTTATAGTCAAGATACAAGGTACTTTAACTCATGAATATGAAGTGCAAAAGCATAGTTCTTTGTTATGCACAGTCCACTAAGCGGTTTGCTGAGCTTCTTTGATGTCCTTATGCAGCGATCTTCATGAAAGAGTTGATTTTGTAGCCTGTTTAGGAGGAGATGGAGTTATACTCCACGCATCAAATTTGTTTAGAGATGCTGTTCCCCCTATTGTCTCCTTCAATCTTGGATCCCTTGGATTTCTCACTTCGCATACTGTATGGCTTTCAACTGCATTTTGAGATTAAATACCTCAACCCATATATGATCAATTTAGTTATTTTTCACTTTTTTTCTCTTTATTTTGACACAGTTTGAAGACTACAGGCAGGACTTAAAGCAAGTCATCCATGGAAACAGCACACTGGATGGTGTATATATAACTCTTAGAATGCGTCTCCGCTGCGAGATTTGTCGAAATGGAAAATTTGTGCCTGGGAAAGTATTTGATGTCCTCAACGAAATTGTGGTTGATCGCGGTTCTAATCCTTACCTTTCAAAAATTGAATGTTATGAGCATGACCGCCTCATAACTAAGGTATGATCGTTTAGTTCCATATTACAAAAGATCTTTTTTGAGATACTTCTCAGTGAAACTCTTGGGTCCAGATTGAATTGCTCTTCCTAATTTCTTTGTTCCACGTGTTAATTTACTTTGTTTCTGTGAAATGAGTATAATCGGTGTTTGGTGGGTGTTTTTCAGAAAGAGATCTTTTCTGAGTAAACTTGGTTGGCAAGTGTTCTCTTACGTGTTTATGTCCCTTGTTTTTCAGATGTGGTACCTTTTTTAGATTCTTTTCCCATTGGTACCTTTTTTTATACAAGACATTTTACCCTTTATTGTGACTCTCATTGCATCCATCTGCTGTTCATTGTTTTCTGTAACAGCTCTACCTTTTTTAATCATTTATAGGACGTCTCTCTATCTTTTGTTAAATGTTTATGTGCCCACCACCATTCACCTTGAGTTCAAGCCCACGGCCACATGGTGATGCCTGCACATCCAAGCATCTTCTAAGCCTTATGATGCGGAGTTCAACTCGATTTTCTCTAAAATTTCCTCTAACCAATGTTATGCTCAAAGAATGTGAACTCTGTTAACTGCTCAGACACCAACACATTAATTCGGTTAACATGACATCTCCATTTGAGATAGACCGCCATATCCTCAACTCGCCACAGCGATATGCCTTGCCGCCAAGACTGTTAATCTTGAGTTGTCGGCCATCATATTGGGTTGTCGGGTTATTGGTGGTTGCAATAGATGCAGAGAAGCCATAATGCGTCTGGTGTTGGGATGAGATGGTGGCCGGATGTGTCTCTCTCTGTGGTAGATTTAATGGGTCATTTATTCTCTCCCCAAGAGTAATATAGAAAAGTTGGTGACCTGTTGACAGTGGTGAATGGCGGCTGTAATTATAACGGTCCTAAGGTAGCTTTGTCAGGAATGTTTGGACCCGTAAAAAGTTGTAACAATCAGGGCACTGTCTCGGACAGAGGTTCGGTAAAATAGCCCTGTCTGTGCAGATGCGGAGTACCTGCACCTGGGATTGGCTTTGGACTTTCCTGTGCATCTTAGGCGGAGGGCGAAGAAGTCCTCCTTCCTTGTTTACGTGTTTTCTGGGAGTACGCTATGTATTATGATGCGAAAACACCACTCAAGTTGATTTAAGTTTTGGCTACTATTTCAAAATTTTATGTGAATAGTTTCACAGAAGTGCTTGGATAGGAGGAAATGGTATAAAAGAATCTTTATGTAGCCAACACAACTAGCTTGGGTCAAATTGTAGACAATGATGATGGTTGCCAACAAAAAAGATTATCACTTCTAAAGTTCTGTCAGTTGTTTCTTGATAGGTTCAAGGCGATGGCGTCATAGTAGCTACACCCACTGGAAGCACTGCTTACTCTACAGCAGCTGGAGGTTCAATGGTAAGCCAGCATTGTTGCAGTTGATTTATAACCTTGTCAAAAGCATCGTAGCGTGCTAATTCATTTACTTGTAGTCACTCTTTCAGCTTTCCCCCTTTTTCTCCTTGACTTTCATCATGAGTTCGTGACTTCTTGAAATAAGATTCTGATTAACTGCCAGTCTTGTCAATCTAGCACCAGCTAACATAACAAGAAGAAAGTTACCCAGCTTTGAGTATTATGGTAGTCTTCTTTGCATAAGCCGTCATCTACTTAATTTAGACGTAGAAACCTGCACTTTATTATAATTCTATGATTCCAAGTAACTTTTTAACTTTTCTGAAACTTCAGCATGGATGTATCGTACAGAAAGATGTTGGGGTGCATATTATTTTCTCTTAGTTTGTTTGAAAGATTTCTTAGGCTATTTGGCCCGTGAATATAATTTCTCTCCGCTGTATGGCTATTCAAAGAGGAAGGCGGTTTCCGAAGTACATGGATTGGGTGCTTTTAACAAGTCAAATCGATAAGGAATGAATCTTATTAACTGTGTTGGAAGCAAAAGATATATGGTAGATACAAGGAACATGTTGGAAAGTGTTGTGGGAGGCTTTTAATCTTCATAAGTAACTTAAGCTGGGAGCTAGTCATGAAACGTGCTTATTGCAGATTAGAGCATTGTATTATTTTGAGACACATATAGCGGGCGAGTAGTGTAAGAGCTCGTTAAGATAAATGGCGTATAATTGTTGGTTGCTGTATTAGGATAAAGGGATATTAACTGAACATCACAGAAAACAAGTTTTCGTTGTGATGCAAAAGAGTTTTAGTGGAAACCTTGAAAAAGAAATTTTAGGACCCACGTGTACAAGATAAATAGCGGATAAAGTGAGGTTTTTCAAACAGTTTTGAACCCTTGATCGTCATAGACATTGCCTTTATGCCCATATATTGCATACTCAAGTTTACGCCTTTTTTTTGTCCAGCCAGGTACAATGGTCTAAACAACTATAACACGAGTGTGGTCTACTTTGTGTTGTACAATGATTGCTTTGTCAACTGACTTTTCTTCGTCATTTTCTCCATCTTTATTCTTCTCAAAAGGAGTTCGTAAAAGCTAGTCACTTCTTGACACATGGGATTTTAGCTTGAGAGTTCAAAATTGTTAAGAGAAAATAGGAGAATTACTGTAGAAAGTAGAAAGTCTGAATCCGCGAGTTACATTCTTCAGTCAGCGGATTTACGATGAGGATACATCCTAAATTGTAATTGAAGTCGCGGATCAGCACTCTGAATGGCAGCTCGTCATGCCTGATGGGACTATTGCATGACTTAGGCTTTGGAAAGGGAGTGGAAGGCAGCGTGCTTTGGCTATCTTCAGATACTGTTTTGCTTTGCATGCAGTCAAATGCTTCGTCAGTTGACTACTTCCTATTTTTTCTCATTTCTCGTCTGTCCACGCAGCCCTCTTTCCAGTTGGCATTAAGAAGAAAGAAGAGTAACTAGAGTTTGATATCTTAGATATTCAGCACTTTAGTAGAGTTTCCTGATATTCGCCATGTTGGTGCTGACATGAAGTTCTGCAATCTTATATTCCACCTAGTTGATTTACACTGGTTGTTACTTAGTAGATAACAAAATTAGTATCTGATTACGACCAACCTGGAATACAGGTGCATCCAAACGTTCCATGCATGCTCTTTACACCAATTTGCCCACACTCCCTCTCATTCAGACCAGTTATACTTCCAGATTCTGCACGGCTTGAATTAAAGGTGATTTTTTC
The DNA here is from genome assembly GCA_033070095.1 of Escallonia herrerae. Classification (NCBI taxonomy): domain Eukaryota; kingdom Viridiplantae; phylum Streptophyta; class Magnoliopsida; order Escalloniales; family Escalloniaceae; genus Escallonia; species Escallonia herrerae. The sequence continues at coordinate 42,132 of JAVXUP010001889.1, read as the reverse complement.
CTCCTCCTGCAAACTTGTTTTACTCATGTATCTTATGTTTTTATTACTTTTTGGTTCCGGGTGGGTGGGGAGGCGAGGAATGGGCTAGTGACTGAATTTATTAAATTAGCCGACTATCTGAAGGCATTTGCTTCTAACCAGATTCCAGAGGATGCACGAAGCAATGCGTGGGTTTCCTTTGACGGAAAAAGAAGGCAGCAACTCTCGAGAGGAGATTCTGTCCGGGTGTCTATGAGCCAACATCCACTTCCAACGGTCAACAAGTGCGACCAAACGGGTGACTGGTTTCGCAGTTTAGTACGCTGCCTGAATTGGAACGAAAGGCTTGATCAGAAAGCCCTGTGAAGCTTCTGAGAAGCCTTTTCATCTTCATATGCTGTAAATTACTGTACAGATCATAGGTCGAAAGAGATATAGATAATTCAGCTAAGAAAGGGTACATGTACATACATATATATAACAGTCGGGTCTGCCAATTTTTACTGAATTTTGTGTTAGCTTTTCTTAACGTAATTTTTGTTCGAGTCTGCTTCATGAAATGCAACGACTGGAAAGAGAAGTACCCATCCTTCTATTAAGAAGAAATAAAAATCGTCTCTTGAGACCAGAAAAGGAACGATATTGTGTATTTGAATCTCTGGAGGTGATGGTGGTTGATGTCTTGGTCTGTGGTGGAGCAGAATGAGGGTTGCTATGTGGGTGCGGAAGAAAAAAGACAAGGGCAATTATGGCAGCACAAAGGTCTAATTAGACAAAATAATTAACTGGAAGTCATAAAATGCAAATCAGAAATGCAAATGAAGTAGCAGAATATGCATTTTCTGCACGAGATAGCCTTACAGAAAAATAATTTATGGTACTGTTTCATCAGTCAGTGATGGTCTGCTTATATTAGTAGCAAAGTAAATTTGTTGTGGTTTTCTCTAGTTCCTGATATTTCGATGTTGAAGACATTGATTTTGGAAAGGGTACGTATATCACACAGCACCAGCAAGTAATCTTCTTACTAATCTTCTTGTTTATCTGCAAGTAAACGGATGGAGGACTAGAAGGGTCAAAGGGATCATCTGATATTCGAAGGCAAAAAACCGGAAGTCCAAACAAAATTTCTACAAACCAAATTAAAGGAGATCGCTCCTTTCGTAGATTAATTCACCTTGTATGGCTGATGGAAACTAGTTTTCTTTTCTTTTTTTTCCCAGCCAAACAACTCCTATTCTATTAAGAATCTGAGCTGGAGCACCCCCCCCCCCCCCCCCCCCCCACACACACACACACAGCTTACCGAATGGGATCCAAGAGTATCCCTATTCCTCTACACCTCAGAAACTGTCATCAATCTTAGTTTATAGAAATTGACTTCAGGCTGATTTGTTCTCCAAACCTGGCGTCCAACTGATATTTAATTGACTTCTGACTTTACTCCTTGATGATATCATAGAAGTTTCAGTCTTTGTCAAAGTTGTTTGAAAATTATAGTAACAGGGATTTGACTCTATGGGTGTTGCAGCCTCCACGTTTTTAAATTGTTTTGCTTGAAATAGGAAAAAGCAAGTGATGGGGGCTGTCAACATATCTTGTCCCTTGGGTTCTAGTTCTACATTTAGATAACTCTCCCTTCTGTATTTTCACTAGCCCTGATCAGTTTATGATGCTTTCTTGAACCTAATTCTTCTACAGTGGTTTCTATGACATTTGATAGAAGACATCAGTTTTTTGTCATGAGCCATTATCTCCTCCTCATTAACTTGATAACACCTTGCACTTCATCCTGGCCACTGGAGAGTCATTGTTATTGGAATACAGTCAAGAAAATAGTTGAATGTATGAAGCCTTAACCTTTCGCCCAGTCACTTTCATCTCAAAATCGAGCAGCTCTGTTTGATGTAAAATATGAATAACCCTGATACAAAATGAAAGGTACACAAAAGTTCGTAACTGAATAAACAAGGAAACATCTTGCGGAACATGCTGGATAATTGGATCGAAAAGTTTTTCTTAATAATAGAAGTCTGAGGGACATACTAGCTGTCAAATCACATAATACTACAGTTAGCCTCGACAGACACCAAACAATGTTACAACAGGCTCTGATATATGCCAGTCGAACCATGAGGGTTGTACAGCTGAGTATGCCTAGCAAGAAAAAACCAAGTTTATTCTTGTAGACTAGGGGCAAGGCATGACAGGAGTACTCTGAACTAAGGGCCGGGATTCAGATGATATTTGTTATACTAGCTGTAAACTAGTTTGTCTTACAGCTAAGTTAGAGTTTTAAAGTAGCACGTGGTTCATGGCATTACAGAGAGCCAGACAGATGCAATTCCTTAAAAAACATTGCTAAGAGTACTGGAAAAAGTACTTCTGATGATCTGAAAATTTACAAAGCAAAGAGTACAAGTACATTAAGCACCCAAAATTACAAAAAGGGAAACAACCATAAGAAAACAAGCACATTAAAACTCACACTTAAGCTTACTGTCCTCTTCTACATTCGTAGATGCAGAATGACAAGCCAGAACTACAGCATTTACCCACTTTGGCAAATATTACCACTACTTATAAACCCAAAAAGGAACAAAAAGGAGGATAACTGCATAAACATCCCTCACGCTATGGCAAGTTTAGGCGATATCCCCTCATTCTACAGTACCATTCCACATATATGGATTTTTACAAGGCCCGCACTGCAGCCTGGAACCTAGGTTCTTTAGGGAGGAACTTCTGTTCAGCATAGACAGACATATAGTCACCAAAAACAATCTCGGGGTAAGCTTGATTCACCTCTTTGTTCACTGTTTCCATGAGTTCTGGCGCAGGAGCTATGATGGCCTTAACTGATGGATTATAGAATGAAGCGATGGATCGCCTGTTCCCATCTGGCATCGCCAAAACGCGGTGCCACACACTCTTGTATCTCCCATTGCTCAAGACCTCAATCTGGTCCCCCGTGTTAATGACAATAGAATTGTGAATAGGCTGCACGTCGATCCACTGCCCGTCTTTTAGGATTTGAAGACCCTTGACTTTATCGTCTTGGAAGAGTAGGATGACACCCCCTGCATCGGTGTGAGCTCGAAGGCCGTTCACCATCTCGGGGTGAGGGCAAGGGGGATAGTGACTCACCTTAGTGCCAAAAAAGGCGTTATCTCCTTCTCCACCATTGAAAGCCTTCTTAATGTATCCTTTTGGTAAGCCTAAGTTTTCGTCCATCACTTCCATGACCTTCTCTGCTAGTTTCTTCAGTTCAGCTCGGTATTCTGCCATGGTTTCCCTGTTATGCATTTCATTCACCAGTTAGCTGATAAAGTCCATAATAAAATTTTATCTTCTTTTACTTTAGTAGTATTCTTTTTGGAGGATTAGATATGATTATACACTGCTTCATCCGTCCCTCTAAAGGTGACATCGTATCTTTTCAAACAGTCCATGAAAAAACTAACCCTTGATGAATCTCATAATTTTATATGCTACCTTAATCATGAAAAACAACACAACAAGCGAAGAAATTTTACAAGGAAGAATGTTTTGAAGTGATAGGTATTTGTTTTGAAGGTTAGCCTTTGGATTTAATACTTACTTGAATCCTGGAGTCTTTGATGGCCACTCGTTATCATCAGAGAGAAGGAAGACATCCTCCCAGTCCACATTCTCCAGCTTGTCCCCGCTTTTCTTTTCAACCAACTCATCCAACAACTGAACTGGTGTCGACTCCTTAAAACTTTCTTCTCTTTCCATCCTGTAGCACTGGGAGGCGACCTTCTTCACCCTCTCGAGGAGCTCTTCCGGAATTCCATGGTTTACAAACTATAACAAAAGTTGGCTCTGGTTAATGTGGGAAGGTAATTTCGAAAATCTTGAAAATAACTCGGAGCAACGTATCTAGATCATCTTAAGTGTCCTAGGTACGTGATCTACTAAGACGTGCTTAGAAAGTTGAGAGTCTAGATTCTAGGAATGTAATTGATGTGGGGGGACTCTAGAAATATCTCTAACATACCATCATTGGTGAATAAATACTGCTTTGTTGTGCGAAATTTCTAATATACATCCTTGCATTTCTCAACAAGGTTTTGCGAAAAAAAGGAAAACAATGTCATGCAACCTAGGTTGATTACATCTCTCAATTTCGTTCATCAATAACTTCAGTACGTCTAGAACATGACTCTTTTGCAGATGTGCTTACACTACGAAAGATGTTATCTGTGTGTGTGTGTGTGTGTGTGGATTGTGATTTGAGCAGGTTGCAGGAAGGTGAGCCTCATGCAACATGATTTTGAAAGCATTTTCAACTTAACATGTCACTAATGTACCTGGAAGAATCCCCATTCTTCACACCCGTTGGCAATCTGAGCCATCGTCTTGGCCCTCTCCTCCCCACTGAGCTTCGAGAAATCAATCACCGGGATCGCCATAGAAGTAAGCACAGAGAGAGAGAGAGAGAGAGAGGGTGTTGAAGCGTAGGATTACTGACTTGGGAAGGTTGTGGTGAGGGAGGAGGTTGGCAAGCCTATTTATAGCCATATTGTTAGGCCTCCTGCCACCTTGGATGTCAACTCTTGATATTTTAGCCGTTAATTTCAAGTTTAATACAGGGTAGCCGCTGGTCTAAGGTGTTGGACGGTGAGATCGTATAAAATTATATAAACAAGGTCAATGTTCTGTTAGGTATTGCTAACCCACAACAGAAGCATACACCTTCTGCCTTCAGGTCTCATTGCTTTACATATATCTATCGATCTATGCTCATCACCTTTTACAAGCCCCAAGTGTTAACCTCCACAACTATTCGGAATGTAATACATTGTTCTCGCAAAACTAATTAATTTGTCAGAATATATATAGGGCTATCAATGGGACTTTTAATGTTTTTTCCAACTATAACGAACTATTTTTTTTTTTTTAATAATTTTCTCATTCAGTCTGTCTTTTGTATTTGAGTTTGTTTTGCATATGACATAGATGTCATGTTGGATACCATGTCCCGTGGAAAACCCTGTTGTAGTGGGCTGTTGCCATGTGTCATAGGAAATCAATCCATGTCTTGGAGTCATTTGCCCTCTTAATTAACAGTGGATAAAAGAAAAAAGATCTTTATGTCCATTGAAGGCGTACATGTTAATTATCAAATTCGAACTCTAATTCAGAAGCTTTACATATCATCGGTACCATGTTATGGACTCATTGTATAGGTGGAGATGAGCTTGGGGTATAGGTGTGTTCACATACGGGCCTGGTGTACAATACTACACCCTAATCTACTAGATTTTATGCCGATCTTAAAATCGTTTAAACACTGAGACATTTATGGAAAAAGTGTATGGAAGCCTCATTTAGTTATAGGCTTTACCTAAATGGGGACATGTTACCAATAATGTGCAAAGGGGAAAGATGCGAGTTTGAATTTGATAAGCGTCAGAATGCGAGTTTGAATTTGATAAACGTCAGAATGCGAGTTTGGAAAGTGCATGGAGGCCTCATTTAGGTATTAGGGATGACAATTTGAACCACACTCGGCAGATATCCAACTCGCCCCAATCATATAGGAACGGTCTTCTTCTTCTTTTCTAATTTTTTTTTATTTTTACGTTGACTGGGTTATGGGCAGTATGGTAGTTAATTTTAAACCCGCAACAGGTACGCGTCGATTTTGTATCGAATATAACCGTCACGTTACCCGACCGGCACTCGCCCCGCATATAATAACTAAATCCTTAATTTGATCCTAAGGTGCAATCTTAATCATCCATCTTGCTCATATAAATATAAATAAAGGATCACAAACGTTAGCCACCATTTCTTTTTCTCCTCTTCTCTCTTCTCCTCCTCACACACACTCACCCATTGGCACCTCTGCTCCCTACTGCATGGTCACCTCCTCCACTGGCCACATCAACACTTCCACTCATCCACCTTCCACCATCTGGCGTTCACCAATTGATTCTACAACTAATCGGCCAAGGAGCTCAGTGAACCCCAGTAGCAGTACATTCTATATCTAATAGGTGAATTGCCATTTCGAGGACGGCGGCCTTTAGATCGCTCAACCAGCGCTCTCATCTTTCACCCGATGTAATTATTTTAATCATTCTCGTCTTGTTCTCAATCTATAGTGTGACTTAAGTGGATTGCGCCACTTGAATGCAGGTTGGTTTGTGTGGTGTGTTAAATTTATTGGCTACGGTGGTGGCAGTTGGCCGTTCGTCATTGGTTGCTCATTCTCTAAGATGGTGGTTGCTAGTTGGATGCTCATCGTTGTTTTGATGAATCCGGTTATGTTGGTGTCAAGCAGTGGTCGATGGCGGTGTGATGGCCGGCGGTGGCTTCTGGCTCGATAGTCATGGTGGTGACATGTGGTGTTAAATACTTGTAATATGTATTTATATTGTTATTAGAAAAAGGCCACACTAATTAATTACAGATCAGGGCGGATCTGGGCGAGTCCGAATTTTTTTAAGTATGTCGGATCACGGATGGAATTCCCATCCCTTGAGCCGATGGCAGGGTGGGACAGAGCCAGAGTCGGGTATATAGGCTACCAGGGCAGGTACGAATTTCATAAAATCCGAATGCGATGAGCCCCATTGCCGTTCCTATTAGGCATAGGCGATACCTAAATGTTTCCATGACATCTGATGATATTTTACCGATGATAACATGACATGTTACCATGGTATGTTAGCCGCCACCACCGCTAACCGTTGGCCTCTGGCAGCCAGCCATCGCCTCCACTGCCAGCAGCCCCCACCACTGCAGACAATTGTCGCCACCGGTAGCCAACGCTCACCACCACTCTATTTTTTGTCTAAATAAATAATTTCTTACTATATCTTGATCAGCCATTGAAATCCAAAAATACCCACCCAACTCAAATTTTCTTGAGTTAAAATTCTTTGGGTTTAAAAAGCACATGAGTTTTCTTGGGTTTAATATACCCAACTCAATCAACCCAAGTTGCACTCCTTGGTGAAGCTGGCCGTTACTGTGTGAGAAATGTTCTTAAATTCGTGACAAACGGCTCGTGTTTTATGAAGGTACAAGATCTTATGCAGACTGTACAGCATTCTAATTAAAACACAAAACCCTTGTGAGTTGTTACGTGCAAGAAAGCGTTTGTTCCCAATGGGATACACCCTTTTCCTACGCATGAGCTAAACGCTAGCTTCTGTGTCTGCATTTTGCTTCTAATATAAACCTTTGCCGACTACCACCGTTCACATGTTGACTACCACGGTTATCTCGCAGCCCCTCCCTCTTACTTTTAACACATGACATGCTCTTGTATGACAAAGGAAGGGATCAGGTGATTAAAGTAAATACACTGATTTGTAGGCATAGTTTGTGGGTTAAGGAAGATGACTTCAATAAACAAAGCTATCATCAAGCCCTAGTTTAATATTATACATTTGTCAACCCCTTATATTAATTATATACTATGTGTTGACAGTTTGATGATCCATAATATATGTGTTCCTAGAGAATTGTCTGTGGAGTCATGACCAGTTTGGACGTACACTTGGCACACCAAGGCCTTCAGCTTCATTGTGATTGTTTGTATATTAGGGCACCATTTCAACGCGATCTGATCGAGAACATATATTAAGAATCATTCCAGTTCAAATGGTACTTGTAGTAGTACTTACCAGGCCATTTTGAAGAGGTGCATTGTTTAAGCAGTTAAGTTGTATTAGTGGGCATGATTACAGGTAACCATCCACTCCAACCGTAACCACCGTGGCTGTTCAAGATTAGGACATTGTTTAATATCTTAATTAGAGGAGAAAACCTTTGCCGGTCCTAGCCATTCACGCGGCAACCGCCAAGTATAACGTTCAATTTAGGTTATTGTTTCCTCTAAGAGTGATACACATGAATGAGTTCTACTTTCGTTTCCGCTAAACTAATAATTGGTTTTCTGCTTGCCTCAACTGAGCCCTTCCATTAGCTTCGGTTAACCACAAGCCCGTTTGGTACCCATCACACATGAGAATTAAGTAAGGGCAAAATCGTCAAAAGAAAAATGAAATCCTCTTCTCATATTTCTTTTTCTTCATCTTCTTTTCTTCTTCTTCCATCACCTTCCCACCTTCCCACCGGCCACCACCACGACCCCATACCAACCTCCATCGCGCCCGCCATCCAATATATACCACATTAAACCATTTGGTTACATTTTTTTTTTCCAGTCATTCTTTTCTTCTTTACACCATACCACCAACTTGACAGACCACCCCATCTCTCCCACAGCCCACTCCATCGCAGCCACCACCCAACCTCGCTTAAGTACCACATACACTGCCATAAGTCGCACCACAACCACCAAATGATCACAGCCACATTCCAAACTACACATCCCAAACTAACCATCACATGCCCCCAACGACTCAACCGTTTGCATAGCCACCACCACCCATCAACGCTGCCTTCGACTGATTAGACAAACACTAGCTTAAACGACGGTCAGATCTCTACCCTAGATTTCTCTCATATTTTATGTTTAAAACAAACTGAAGTAATAGTCGTTGAGTTGCATTGGAAACAACTTCTAATTACGAAGACCAAATTGTGTTTATGATAAAGTGGTGACGATGCTCGGCAAGGAATTATGATTGCCGATCATCGAGGAATCAAGGATGCTGATGGAATGATGGTAGAGCTACAACTTGGATGGGCTCGACGGGTCTAAGGGCCAGACCGTGTCCAACCAACTCCGAGAAACTCGTAGCAATGCCTAACTCAGCCAATCTATGCCCGAACAATATCTGTTAATACCCCCAGACCAAGAAAATTTGGGTGGGCACAGACTAAACACGAGTTGCCTACAGGTTGTCTATAGTTACAAATTAGTTTTCATTTACTTAATTTTAATCGTTTCCATTTCCATCCAAGTCTACTTATAAGTCATGAGTTTTTGTTTAATTCATCTTTAAGCATACTAATTATCGTTCAAGTCTGCTAATTAGTCATGATAATGAAGAAAAAGTATAGTAAAACCTCAAAATAGATTTATATATGTATAAAACAAAGTTTTAGGACAAAATAAAAGAAAAAAGACAAGAGTCTTGAAACACTTATGAAATCTAATCATCATATCATATAATAAGAAATAGCAGAAAAGAAGAAGTATTCAAAGGTCTCTAAATACATATGATTAGAGAATTTTAAATCTCTAAATACATATGATTAGAGAATTTTAAAGACTAAATGACACACACGCGCACACGCATGCACGCAGGCACACACACACACATTTTGTACATAAAGTTAAATATACAATTTACAGTATATAAAAATTGAACAGGCTAGGCAGGTCTTTAAAAACATTTTTCCTTATCCAGCCTATATTTTTTACGCGTTCAAAAGTTCATGTCTATATCCATCATGATCCCAATAAAGTAAGTTCATATACCCAAATTTTTACGAGCCGGCACAAGTTGTCCAGCCCAAGTTGCACCCTTAGATGATGATGTTGTGGTTGTGATGGGTTGCGGTTTGGGTTGGTATTAGGATCTTTTAGGTTGTGAGCTGGTGGTGGTGATAGTGGAGGTGAGAATTGGGTACTGGTGGTGGTAGTGGTAGCGGTTGGTATGTGGGTAATCGAGGAAGATGACGAAAAAAAAGGATATATATATATATATATATATATATATATATATATATATATAGGGAGCTGATCCATTGATAGCGCTAGCAAAATGGGGTATTTGCTAGCGCGATCTGGACCGTCCATCCCGAAAGATGGACGGCCCAGATCTTTTTTTTTGCGTTTTTTTAAGTACGTCCGCTGCATTATGTAGCGGACAATTTTTTGACAAAAATACCCTTTGTGCCCATCCGCTACATAATGTAGCGGACTATCGAGACTACTGTTCTGACTTTTTTTTAAATCAGTCCGCTACATTATGTAGCGGACCATTTTTTGATAAAAATACTCTCTGAAAACTTGTCCGCTACATAATGTAGCGGACTTTCTGACTAACTCACTCTCTGTCCTTTCTTTCTCATTTCTGTTCTGACTCTCTCTCTCTCTCTCGCTGTCCCCACTCCACTCTCTCATTCCTGCTTTGCTTCTTCTTCAACAACCGAATAAATTCTTCTCATCTGTGCTTTGCTTTTCTTTTCATCGGGCTAGACTCGGGCTTGGAGCTCGACGAATCGGACGTGTGGAGCTCGGTCGGCAGCGGCGGCGTCTCGCCGAACTACTGGAAACTGGTGGTGAGTTTGAGGAAGAAGCCGCTGGCAGCGGTGAAGAGGGCTGAGGCGGTGGTCGGGGGGATGGCGTCGTCGCTGCCGGTGAACATACCGGACTGGGCGAAGATATTGAAGGAGGACTACAAGGACAAGCGGCACCGGGACATCGACGATGATGTGGACAGCGAGGATCTCTGACCCCATCTCTGAATTCAGAACCTTTCTAACCAAACAGCTTCTTCTTCTTCTTCTTCCTCTATTTTCTCGAGAACAGCACCACCCTATCATCTTGATACTACAAACATATGCTTCATATCCCGAAAACTGTGGCAAGTCTTTCCTCGGGAAAGAGTTTTCTGGCCTTTTAGCTCTCTGGGTGTGCGTTTATATTGTTTATCAGAGTAGACAGAGGAATTGAAAGCCACGGATTCTGCTCAAAGGAGTCAGGCGGTGAGCTTCGGTTGGAATTGAAAGCCACGGATTCCAGCTTTCCAATCTTAGCTCCTTTGTTTGCTCTCATTCAGTTGGAATTTCTGTTTGTTAAAAGGTATAGTTGCTGAATCAATACAGGAGGATGAATGCTGAGCTTGTTCCAAACATACTGAGGAGAAAAGAAGAGAGAGAAAGGACAAGAGAAAGTGAGAAATTGACGTGAAAGAGAGATGTGTCAGAAAATATATTGTCTACTTGTCCGCTACATTATGTAGCGGACTGTCTATTTGTCCGCTACACCCGTAACGGACTCTGTCATTTCTGTCAGAACATTAAAGACAGAAAGAGAAAAAAGATCTGAAAACTTGTCCGCTACATAATGTAGCGGACGGACTCGAAGGGTATTATTGTCAAAAAAAGTCAAAAAATTGTCCGCTACATAATGTAGCGGACGTACTTAAAAAAACGCAAAAAAAAAGATCTGGGCCGTCCATCTTTCGGGATGGACGGTCCAGATCGCGCTAGCAAATACCCCATTTTGCTAGCGCTATCAATGGATCAGCTCCCATATATATATATAGAAAATAAAAGCTAGAGGATTTTTTTTTCTTTTGACAATTTGGTTCCTTACGTAAGCCTTCTATGCCTCAACATTGTTGCTTAACAGGCCTAAGATTAATTGAAGCTTATAGCACTATCCGATTGGATCGATTAATGAATCCAATCGTCAGTCTGATATAAACTGAGTACAAAAATCAACTTGACACTAGGCAAAAGATTCACCTGTCATTGATGCATTTCAGTCTTTCCTAAATAATAACTATGGATGAGATATAGCTCTATATATATATGGTGGCTTGGAAAACTGAATATTATTCCCAAATCATGTTACTTTCATCAATTCGTGACTATGAGAGATGTTGAATTCACATGTGTCAAGTTAGAAGTTAACCAAATCAAATGTTTAATTTTATTGCATTAGTGATCAGGATATCATGCAATGAGTTGGCAGATAAAACTATCCACACGGGTAGAATATAACTGAGAAAGTACATGTAGTTTTTTGCTTCCTTTCTTTTCGTTTTTCCGGGGAGGGGGGGGAGCTACTTCCTCATCATGCACCTCTGTAGTTCAAGAGTAACTTATGACCACTGTACAACATATAATTTAATTTAATTTCCAAATCAAGTTAGGAGCTCATTGTTTGTTCAAAGTTCATCCTAAAATTGATGGGTACACTAAATGAATCTGAAACAACATTGATGCCCGCTGGTAGAAGTTTTCCAAAGATTTTGTTAATTGCTATAGGTGTATTCAACAGAACATGGGTTCGATGGTCAAATGTCAGAATTCTATTGAGAAAAAAAATTCTTCTTTGAATTGAGAAGAAAGCAAACCTTTAGTATCCATTATTGTTTTGTTATGTCAAGAAAATAAAAACTTAGTGCAACGTATATTGTATAACAACAAGTGATTACATATGTTTGTTTTGCCTGAAGTAATAACTAATTTTTTGGAATCCTTTCATCTCATTAGGTACCACCCATCTTAATCGAAAAATTGAAGAACATGGGTCATGGCCCACAACTTTTTGCTAAATAAATGAATACCTTAAAAGTTCAAGAGAGTTATTTATGATAACTATTGATGATTTTGCCTGTCATTTACTTTAAAAGGTCATACTTGGTGATGTTTCTTGTAGTTCTTTTGTAAAAATTTTGCTTGCAATTACTTACAAAGTGTCATTCATTGTGAAAAAGTCATCAAATAACACGTTGTAGGACCACCAAGCATCCACACTCACTTGGTTTACCCCCCTCGTAGCTTCAACATGCATGTTTGTCTAGGGAGACTGACTCACACAATACTGTACGGCGAGAGAGAGCGCTCTCGATCTAGCGACCAAACCAATAGTCATATTGAGTATCATGGGGGGGGGGGGGGGTATTAGGAGACATGGTGAAACAGATAGTGGTGGAGAAGGACCGAAGTTCGTCGGCAAGGCAAGTTAGGCATGATGCCCTCTGGAGACATGCTCTTTTCTCGGATTAATTCGAAGGTCATGATCCTGGAGGTGTTGATAATCAAAAGTAACGTGGGTGTGATGGGGTCATAGCTCGGAGCTGCTTAATGTCACGCGAGTCACCCAAGGCAGAGATATTCTCCCGGAGAACAAACCTAGCCGATTGCCAAGGGTCCTTATATGGAGTGGAGCCCTTGGAGTGTCACACGCCCTGTAAAGTGGGTCGAAGCATGTTGGCGGAGAGATGGACCAACATCGCAATTATGTAGCATGGTAGCATGCCAGGAGCATGTTCGCATAAGTGGCTCTACGTACGTGTGGGGCGAACTGTGTGCAGTGCAGAGGGCAAGCTCAGTGGAGGTGGCACATAAGCACAGTAAGGAGTGTTGCACAGGGGCACATAATATGGAGGCGACAAATAGGCGAGATCGGCAAACGTAGTGCTAGGGGTACATAGTGCGAAAATGGCGCTCAAATGCAGTTGAGCATCACAAGGTGCAGTGACGACTGTTATGAAGCATGGAACTCTGAAGAAGCCATAAGCTAGATAAGTGTTTGAAATACCCAAATGTCCAAGGATGGAGCATGTGTGTAGCTAGATGTGTCCCAGGATGGATTTCCATGAGTTGAGTAGTAAGGGTGTAGAACCCATGCATGAGTGTAGTGTTGGTGTCATAGCTGGTGACATGAATATTACTAGGTGGTATGTGTGTGTGAGGTAGGTTAGCTATGGAGGAGGGTTCGATGATGGAGGGTGTTGTTGTGGGATTGGAAACGTGTGAGTTGGGGAGTGAAACGACACTCCCCCACCCGATAGCTACTCGTGGGTGGTGTGCCATCAGGTAGGCCTAGCTAGGGAAACAGTTAGAGGGTGTGTGAAGGAAACACCGAACGGCTAGAGGGCATTGTATGGTGGGCAGTTAATTGAGGGGGCTTAGGAGATTGGCACAAATGCCTCGAGGCCCGTGGCTAGGAGATTAAGGACATGCCTTCATTGATGCGTATAAGCTTTAGATTTTACTATTTATATTCTTACAAAAATAGCGCGTTATGCACGTGGTAGGCTTTGGGTTCATTAGGATCATAACTTTGAAGCTTGACTGTTAGTGTCTTGAAACTCGACACAAGATCTACAGAGGTCAAATAACATCTATTGTAATTTTTTTTCGTTTTAAGAGAACTGTTTTTATTATTTCAGTTTATAGCTTATGGTTAACAACAACAACAATAATAATAATAATAAAAGAGATAGCAAGCTGTCACGGACGTAAGTACATTCTTATGCAGATATGACTAGCTATACTTGAATGAGGCCGCCATACCATTTTTTCAATAGATCCCTACGAGCGATGTTAAGGTCAGTTCAAAGCATGTTGCATTATATGTCAAGCTCATTGTGTGATTCAATGCAGATACGACCAGTTATACTTAAATGAGGCCGCCAAACTATTTTTCCCGATACATCCCTCTAAGCGATGTTAAGGTCAATTCAAAGCATGTGGCATTACATGTCAAGCTCGTTGTGTGATTCAACGCTGATATCTCCGGGTGGCCCTGCACTTGGCATTTATGAGTTCATCACAAAATCGACATTCTGGATTCTTTTTTAAGATAAATAAATATGTTGTCATTGGCATCAAATGTGTTTCCTTGTGTACTTTATATGTAGAGTCCCTTTCATTTCATCAGTATTCATTGTTATTATCAGGTATGAACTTCAAAGTTCATCCCCCCATGACATTGTCACTAGATTGGAATTGCATCGAAACGGGGGAGATGGAGTAATATTCATGCATGGTCTTTAACTACTGTGATTCTCTTCCTTCCCTTTGAAGGAGTCTCTCTCTCTCTCATGTTAGTGAGTAGGAGTGTCCCTGACAAAGCATTCAAACTTCACGAGGGAGACAAAGAAACGGTCTAGGGTGGCTGTACATAGATTTAGTTTTGGGTCTTTTGTCGTTCCCCATTCTTTATTCACAATCATTTACTTTAAAATTTGCAAAATTTGTCCTCAAAGTCTTCGGCGTCGTGGGCATCATTCCATTTAACCATTGTTGACCTAGTTTTAACTGCAAAACTGAAGGATCTGGCTGACTTAGGGTTTTGGAGTAACTACCGATGAATGTGTGATATATATATATATATATATATATATATATATATATATATATGTTCGTTACTAATCGGAAATTGTGTAAAGAATTAATATTGACTTTTAGAATTAATTAATGGATTTTATGTCTTGTAATTAGCCAAATGGCGTTACTAGTATTATATAAAAAGCATTTTTTTATTTATTTTGTGGGTTGCTTGAATACTTGTGTGAACCTACGTTATGGTTTCGTGTGGATTCGGTAATAAAAATGCATGCTGGTGTGACCTAATTTCATGAGTATAAATCTTTTTTATTCTCGAAAAATCAATAAATATAGAAGGTGATATTAAATATATATTACTGGGATAAGGCCATCATTAGTTTTATAGCCCTTAAACTGGGCCAATCTAGTAGTTAGAACACAAGATATGGTAGAACGTGATATGAGCGAGCAACCTTTAACTGATGGCTACCAGTTTGCTTCTTCAAGCTTCCAACATAATTGTATATGTATCCCTTTATTTGCAATTGAAAAAAAAGTGACGTACAACAGCTAGGACTGGAAATGAATATTCAAAATTTTGAATATTTGTTTGCCTTTGCATTTATTTAGAGATGACATTATGAAACATATCTTTTGATAGGTTAATATCTCTATTTTGTGAAGAAAAAAAAAAGAAAAGAGAAAAATCTGCCTCTTAAGGAGATAGGAGTAGAAATATAGATATAATAATCTTTTACTAATATCTGTTCGGGTTACAAGATATTTTGTGTATAATCTTTTGTTTCATAAACATAAACATAGGTATACAGAGTTATACTCTTTTTTATTTTTGGTTGTCACCGGTGGCGGAGGGAGTGGGGGGCACCGGTGAGCCGGTGCCCACCTGCTTCACCAGAACTTTTGTCCTTTATATAGTATATTTTATCTTGAATGGTAAAAATGCCCACTTAAATTTTTAAAAATACTTAAAGGAGATGTATTTGTAGTCATTTTACATGTTAATGTATTTAAAAAATTAAAGGATGGTTAAAAAAGATATCCTTTTAGTCATTTAAAAAACTAAATTTACACAAATAAAAGACTTAGTTTACGTATAAAGTCAACACAAAAAATTGTTTTTGTTCTCACTCTCTACTGTTTCCAAAACTTTAATACTTTCAAAGCATTAAAGGCACATATGCGGACAAGAGAACACCACATTCTCCTCAGTTTCCACACCCACACTGGCCTTACCTCACGACCGCACGCCCTCAACGGCTAACGCCACTACCTCCTCTTGCCGATCTAGCTTTGGCAAGTCACGAGCTCACGTGTCACAGCACCTAAAGCCCAAACTTCAAGACCTCACGTGCTCAGGCAGGTTGCAAGGCCGATTCACAGCGCTCATAGACGACAATCGCTATATCAATTTCGCTATGACGACACTAATGGTCGTCGCAATCCGTAAAAGTAAAGGAAGATCTATTGATTGATTCTTAAATTTTTTACTTCTTGGAACCCTTCATTTTTTGTATTGATTTATTCTTAAATTTTCTACTCTTGGAACCCTTCATTTAGGATACGACAATTGGGTTTTGGAACTTGCAATTTATAATTGAAAATTGATAGAATTTAAAAATTACTATTAGTGGGATTGTTAACTTCAAATTGAGATTTTGGGCCTACCTAAAAAAAAATTATGGCTCCACCACCGGTCGTCGTCACACAAAGTTATACTTCAATATCATACTTTTATGGTGCATGATTACCGCGTGTCATGCTTTCCGATCTCAAATGAATACTTAATCTAATGAATCCAATTATTCTTACACACAAAACTCAAATCGAGTAACTGATGTAGGAAAAAAGGCAAATATAGCTTAAACTATTACATGGCCAAATACCTAATCCAAAATTTGTTGTTTTCTACAATAATGACAGAAAAGCGACAAAGACATGATTTATTTTTTTGTCTTTTTAAGGTGATGGCTCCATTTGGAGTCATAATTATCAATACCGTACGGATAATTGTTGTACCGGTTCGTACGTACCGTTTTTGCCTTTTACTGGTACGATATGTTTTACATTACCTGCCAAAATACCGTTCTGTACCGATTGTACTGGCCGGTACGGGTGATACCGACCCAATACCGGCCGAGAACTACATACCGGACGAGATTTTGTATTTTGTACCAATTCTTTAAAAAATGAAAAGTTACTAATTTTGTTAGAAATTTTGTAAATTGACCATATAAAGACTAAATAGAGAAACACTCTAAGTTATTTTATATCAATCAAAGCCTCAGCAGCTTCTTACACATAATATTCACTTAACTTTGATTTACTTTATACCTGAAAGTTTTGATCATATTCTTTCATTTACACACATGTGTGCGAGCACACACACGTGGACACGCACAAAAACAGCTCATTCTTGAATCTAAAGACGTTATAATTGAACAAACAATTTATTTTTGCATAAGAATTTACAAATGAGATTGTTGAAAAGGGGGATAATCCTAGAAGACGTAATTTAATTGAATAAGCTATTTCGTTTATTTGAACACTGTTGTCAATGAAATCCGGAACTTGATTCGTGAATAGACCTGCACAATAAAAAGACAACACCGGTGATTGGCCGGAAGGATTTCCGGCAGGAAACCTCTGATGCCTAAGTCAGAAAATATTTTGGGAGAGTATTGTGCAAAGTTTTGATGGAAATCACTTACCCTTTTCAATTCCCGCTTTTCTCTTTTATAGGGTCTTTCATTAATGGTCATTTACTTTCCTATTAATTAGAGAGTTACAAGTTTGATGGCAGGTTACTCCCTTTAATGGACAATTTATTTGTCTTGAGTGGAGGTTACTGCCATAATTGGTGGTGTAAATAGTGAGAAGATGGTTAGCCACCACTTTCCCCTCATTCATAGGTGCCATGACAGGTTCAATGTTTATTAGATAGTGACACGTGTCACTAATTTTATGGGGAGTAATTTTCACCCATATCAGTTGCCCCCCATTCCACATTCTTTTTCAG
The DNA here is from genome assembly GCA_033070095.1 of Escallonia herrerae. Lineage (NCBI taxonomy): Eukaryota > Viridiplantae > Streptophyta > Magnoliopsida > Escalloniales > Escalloniaceae > Escallonia > Escallonia herrerae. Next base: position 24,371 of record JAVXUP010001889.1, on the reverse strand, counting down.
AAAAGAGTGCGGAATTATAATGTAGATTTTTATATTTTATCAGATTCTTTCAGTCTTGAATTCACCTTGGCCGAGTAGAGGTCGTTCATGGACTCGTCTACTCGGCTTTGCCGAGAAGAGGTCCTTCATGGGACTATTCTACTCGGCTTGGCCGAGTAGAGGTCCTTCATGGGACATCTACTCGGCTTGGCCGAGTAAAGGTTGTTCACGGACTCGTCTACTCGGCTTTGGCCGAGTAGAGGTTCTTCATAAGACTCGTCTACTCGGTTTGGCCGAGTAGAGGTTGTTCACGGACTTGTCTACTCGGCCAAAGGTCCTTCATGGGACTCGTCTACTCGGCTTTGGCCGAGTAGAGGTCCTTCATGGGACTCGTCTACTTGGCTTGGTAGAGTAGAGGTTGTTCATGGACCCATCTACTCGGCTCTGGCAGAGTAGAGGTCCTTCGTGGGACTATTCTACTTGGCTTGGCCGAGTAGAGGTCCTTCATGGGACTTCTACTCGGCTTGGCCGAGTAGAGGTTGTTCACGAAATTGTCTACTAGGCTTTGGCCGAGTAGAGGTTCTTCATGGGACTCGTCTACTCGGTTTGGCCAAGTAGAGGTTGTTCACGGACTTGTCTACTCGGCCAAAGGTCCTTCATGGGACTCGTCTACTCGGCTTTGGCCGAGTAGAGGTCCTTCATGGGACTCTTCTACTTGGCTTGGCATAGTAGAGGTCTTTCACGAGACTCGTCTACTCTGTTTTGGCCGAGTAGAGGTCCTTCACGGACTCGTCTACTCGGCTTGGCCGAGTAGAGGTCCTTCATGGGACTCGTCTACTCGGCTTGGCCGAGTAGAGGTCCTTCACGGACTCGCGTACTCGGTTGGCTGGGTAGGGGTCCTTCATGGACTCGCCTACTCAGCTAGGCCGCACAGGGTCCTTCACGGACTCGCGTATTCTGCTTGGCCGAGCAGAGGTCCTTCACGGACTCGCCTACTCAGCTTGGCCAGCAGGGGTCCTCCACGGACTCGCCTACTCAGCTTGGCCAGTAGGGGTCCTCCACAGACTCGCCTACTCGGCTTGGCCTAGTAGAGGTCTTTCATGGGACTCGTCTACTCGGCTTGGCTGAGTAGAGGTCCTTCACGGATTCGTCTACTCGGCTTGGCCGAGCAGGCGTCCTTCACAGACTCGCCTACTCTGCTTGGCCTTCTGCAGAGGCTGACTTAGTGGCTCGTTTGCTCGGTTTTATTGTAATTGTCGTCATGGGGTATATAGGTAAATTCCCCCTGACAAGTTTTAGATTCATGCCACGTGTCCGGGGTAATTTAATGTTCACAGGATCTCATCCATTGGATGGGTCTGTTCTATATAAGCGGTGAAACTTTCTCACTTCATTTCACAAAGTGTAGAGAGAGAGAAAGAGTTTGGGTTTTGTTTGAAGAAGATTTCTAAGTTTTGAAGATCTACCTTTTTCTCAAGTAAGTATCAAACTTTCTACTTTTGAAATCTTCTTGTTTTGATCTAAAATTATGTCCAACGAAGGTGAGGAATTTGTTTCTGAGCTTAATGTCCATACACAAGGTGTTAGGATAGAACCTACTTTTGATCCCCTATTTTTAGAAACTGGTATTCCCTTTGTTCCTTTCCAAGAGTCAAGGGGTGTCCCTGCTAAGGAAGTTTTAAGGGAGAGTGCTCAATCCCCTAAGCCTTTCGATGCGCACACTCTAAGAAGCAAGCTAAGTAGTTACGATTTGAAGCTTCTACGGGAGCATTGCGAAATTCTGCCGATTGTAAAGCTAAGACTTCCTGATGAGGATGAATCAGCTAACATGACTACAATTGATGAAATTGGTGTCTACTTGGATATGTTTATCAACGGCTTTAGAGTTCCCCTTCATCCTTTCTTTGTCAAGGTTTTAAATGCTTATGGGCTCGCGCCCGGCCAACTTTCTCCCCATGCATGGCGCTTTATGAGATTTTTCATCTACCAATGTCATAGATTGGGATTGAAACCTAAAGTTAGAGTTTTCAGATGGTTTTTTACCATCTGTACAATCACCAAACAAGTGGGTTGGTATTTTTTTAGTCGTCATCCAAAGGCCCAAGCCAACCTATTTCCACACTCCCCGTCGTCCAATCATAATTGGAAGGAGAGATTCTTGTTTGTTAAATTGCCTAAGTCTCAAAGGGGCGAAGTCTATAATGTGTGGCTTGCGGAGTACGAGACGAGAGCTTGTAATAAATTGAAGGAAGAGAACTTGTCGGAGACTGGCCTTGAACACATTAAGAAGCTTAAGGATGCTGAGCCCTTAGAATCCAGATACCCTTTGAGCGTTGCCCAGCTCTGCGAGTGCGGCATCATCTACCCCCTTGAGCCTCAAGATTTTGACGACGAGGAAGAGGAAGAGCAGGGCGAGAATGATCCTGGTAAAGCCCTTACCAAACCTTGTATTCGTCTAATCTTAAATGGTAATCTTACTCTTGTTTTGCTTGCAGGCAATATGTCGTCACGAACGCATGGTGATCCACCATTGTTCAATGCCCAAGGGGTGATGGGAGACATTATCCCTGATGAGTTAGCTTCGGTGCATGGCATCAGGGTCGAGGAGGAAGAGATACAGGACCTGGACTTTGGCACACTAGTTTCTTGGTCTCAGCCGAAGGTAACTCAGACACAATCCGAAGACGTGGTTCTGGGCTTGGCTTCGACTGACAAGTCGAAAGAAACTGCTAAGAGAAGGAAGGTGTCTAATAGAGCTGGAAGTCAGGCTACCTCCTCCTCTGTCCAGCCTGATGCTCCTCATCGACTTACTTGGGGAATATCTGTTGAGGAGTCAGTTTTCAAGTCGCCTCGTACGGCATGGAATTGGTCCAGGCATGCGATCATCCCCATGGATTGCAAAACCTTGTCAGCATACAGGATAGCGGATACAGCCAATGGGATGGTTCAGCTGATGTCGCAAGTTTGTTTATGTTCTGCTCTCCATTGAGAATTTCCTTTGTTTTCTAACTTTTGGTTGGTGTAGGCTATGGCGCAGGTACAGATTGGTGTAGAGAAATTGATCGCGGCGGACAAAGTACTGGACGAGGAGAAGAAGAAGGTTATGATAGAAAACAACTTCCGTCATGAAGCTAAAAAGAAGGTGGGGGAGCTTAGCAAGAAGGTTGAGCGGTTGGAGTTATCTAACTCCGGATTGACCTCTCAGAACATTGAGTTGTCCGCTCGAGTTAGCCAACTGGAGGTCGAGAAGTCAATAGTCGCCCACCAAGCTGTTTAACTTTTTAAGAAGTCCAAGGCTTTCACCGATCAGTGTTGTAGTGACTCAAAGAGGGCTCTTGTTCACGGATACCACGAGTGCAAGAATGATATTTTGAAAGATCATCCTGACTTTGATTTGAGCATCTATGAGCATAAGGTTTGCTCGTGAGATAGTCGCAGAGGATATTCTTCGAGCTGAGGAGGCTGAAAGGAGGAGAGTTGCCAGTTCCCATGCATTGACCAGTCCATCCATCAGTTACAGCTTAGGTGCTTCTGGGTCAGCTTCAGGGGCGCTCTCTAGGCAACAATCATCTGTAGTTGAGGGTCAGACTCACCAGCTGGGTATGCCAGAGAGCGCAGCCGAGCAGCAGAATGAATAGGGATTGTCTTAATTTTATCGCTTCAGTTATCTTTTTGTAACCACTTTTGCTGCCTTCGAATTCAGACTTGTAAACTTTTAAACGTTTAATGCAATCAAGGATCTTATCTATTTTTGCACACCTGCTTGCAAACCATTCATTATTTATAAAGATAAATATATCTGTGGTCATATGGTGCTAAGTAAAGAATGCCAAGAGAACTAGGCTGTGATAAGCCGTAGTCTTACAAAAGTGATCTAAGCATGAGTAAGATCCAGTGTGGAGATGGAGACCCCAAGTGTGGAGTACGTATGGTCCCCCCGGTCTTGCTCATGTGTAGTAGCGTCTTAGATTAGTGGCATTCCATGTACGAGGAATGGCTTTGCCGTCCATAGCCTCCAAGTGATAAGCGCTTGGGCCGCCCAGTTTTACGACTTTATATGGGCCTTCTCAGTTCGGTGCTAATTTTCCAATGGCGTCTAGTGGTGCGAGGCTTCGATTCGGCGTAGGACTAAGTCGCCTACTCGGAACATTCGAGGACGAACTCGCTGATCATAAAATTTGGATAATCGATGTTGATAAGCTGCAAGGCGCATCGCTGCTTGTTCGCACCGCTCATCGAGGAGATCAAGATTTGCACGAAGGGCCTCGGCATTCTAGACTGGATCATATGTCGTTAGATGAAGAGATGGAAATCCAATTTCAACGGGAATTAAGGCCTCTGTGCCAAATGATAAACTAAAAGGTGTCTTGCCGATAAGGGTCCTTGTGGTGGTATTGTAAGCCCAAAGGATTTTGGGCAACTCGTCAACCCATAGCCCCTTCACACCATCAAGTTTCTTCTTTATCCCTTGCAAGAGTGTTCGGTTTGTAACCTCAGTCTGTCCATTGGTTTGTGGGTGTGCTACAGAGGTGAAACGCTGCTCAATGGATAAGTTTGAGCAGAAGGCACGAAAAGTTGGATTATCAAACTGTTTGCCATTGTCTGTGATTAGCACACATGGAATTCCAAAGCAACAAACAACGGCTCCCCAGAAGAAGTCTTCGCATTTCTTTTCAGTGATTGTGGCCAGGGCTTCAGCTTCCACCCATTTAGTGAAGTAATCAATAGCCACAATCACAAATTTATGCTGGGCAGTGGCAGGAGGAAACGGACCCAGGATGTCCATTCCCCACATCACGAAGGGGATGGGGCTGCTTAAGGTTGACAAAGGGCTTGGTGCTTGCCTAGGAATGGGGAGATACGCTGACAGGCATCGCACTTCTTCGTATAACTCATGGCATCTTGCTGCATAGTGGGTCAATAGTAGCCTTGTCGAAGAACTTTGTGTGCTAATGCGCGTCCCCCTAAGTGCTGACCACAGATGCCTTCATGAACTTCTCGTAATCCGTAATGCGTAATCGGCTTCAGAAGGGGTAAGGCAACGCAGGTACGGTAGCGTGAAGGAGCGTTTGTACAATACATCCTCCACAACAGCATATCAAGCCGAGCGTAGGATAATACTCTTGGCTTGCTTCTGGTCAGCAGGCAGTGTGCCATGTTGAAGGTAGGCCTTGATAGGATCGATCCAAGATGGCTCGTGCTCGGTTTGCACAACTTCATGGGCAACGATACTTGGCGCATGGAGAAGTTCCAAGTAAATTGTTTGACCACACTCGGATGGGTCAAGGGAGGCCAATCGGGAAAGTGTATCAGCGAAGGTATTTTCCTCTCTGCATATTTGCGAGATTTTGAAGATAGTGAATGTGCGTGCGATTCCTTTTGCTTTTTGGAGATAATCAGCCATCTTTGGATCTCTAGCCTCATATTCTCCCACCATTTGCTTCACCACAAAGGCTGAGTCACTGTAAGCATGGAGGGATTCTGCGCGCATGGCACGAGCTAAATGCATTCCGGCGATCAAGGCCTCATACTCGGCTTCATTGTTTGAAGCTGGGAAATCAAAGTGAAGTGCGTAATGCACAATTAGGCCGTCGGGTCCGTTGAGGATTAATCCTACCCCACTGCCGTTTGCGTTGGATGATCCATCTACGAAAAGCATCCAGACAAATAACTCAGACCGTGGGGTGGGGATAACCTCTTTATCTTCAATCGGGAGAGTGCATTCGACAATGAAATCTGCCAAGGCATGTCCTTTAATTGACGGACGTGGTCGGTATTGGATATCAAACTTCCCTAATTCTACCGACCAAGGTACGAGGTGACCCGATAGATCTGGCTTATGGAGGATTTGCCTCAGTTGTTTGTCGGTTAGAACCACAATCGTGTGAAACTGGAATTAGGGTCGGAGCTTTCTTGCAGCCATTAATAGCGCGAAGGCTAGTTTCTCAATTTTAGGGTATCTTTGCTCAGACCCTTGGAGGATCTTGCTCACATAGTAAATAGGAAGTTGTCGAGCAGCTTCCTCCCGAACCAGAACCGCACTGACGGAAAATTCAACCACGGCTAAATATAGAAACAACTCTTCTCCCGGAACAGGCTTAGAGAGAAGCGGAGGTGACGCCAAATATTCCTTTAATGTGTCAAATGAGGCCTGACATTCAGTTGTCCATTCAAAGTTCTTGATATTCTTCAATGCTTTGAAGAACGGAAGACAGCGTTCAGCTGATTTGGAGAGGAATCGACTGAGAGCAGCTACCCGACCCGTCAAGACTTGTATCTCCTTGATTTGTCTTGGTGCGCTCATTTCTTGAATAGCCTTTATTTTTCAGGGTTGGCTTCAATCCCTCTTTGTGAAACCATGAACCCTAAAAATTTTCCAGATGATACCCCAAAGGCACACTTGGTGGGATTAAGGCGCGGCGATATTTGCGGAGGAGATCAAAGCACTGTTGCAGATCAGCAACATGTTGCTCTACGTAGAGGCTTTTGACGAGCATGTCATCAACGTAAACCTCCATGTTCTTGCCAACTAGGGGCTGAAATATTTTATCAACCAGCCTCTGGTATGTAGCTCCAGCATTCTTCAGCCCGAAGGGTAAAGCTAGTTTTAGCTACATCATCTTTGTGCATCTGGATTTGGTTATATCCTGAGAAAGCATCCATGAAGCTGAGCAGCTGATGACCCGATGTGGCATCAATTAACATATCGATGCAGGGCAATGAATAGCTATCTTTTGGGCATGCCCTGTTCAGGTCCGTGTAGTCGATACAAATCCTCCATTTTCCTGTCCCAGCCTTTGGGACCATGACCACATTGGCTACCCATTCAGGGTAGTCGATTTCCTTTATGAAGCCGGCCTCTAAGAGTTTGTCAACCTCTTTCTTGATGATCAACTATCTTTTTGAGGCGAAGGGCCATTTTTTCTTCTTAACCGGCTTGTAATTGGGGTCGACTGAGAGTTTGTGAGTGATCACAGACGGATCTATTCCTGGCATTTCGGCTGCACTCCATGCAAAAATATCCATGTTTGCTCGAAGAAAGGAGATCAATTGATCTCGAAGGCCAGATTCTAGTGTAGAACCAATTCGCACTTGTCATTCGTCATTTCTTTCTTCCAAGGCTACATGAATGAGTGCCTCCACAGGTTTTGCGCGTCTTGCTGTTGTCTCATCACGTTGATCCTTGATAGAAAGTGTCTCATCTGGTCTGCAAGATGCTACATAACATCGTCTGGCAAGCGTCTGATGGCCCTTTAAGAATCCCACCCCCCTTGGCGTAGGGAATTTCATGAGGAGGTGATAGGTCGAGGCCACAGCTTGTAACCTATTAAGACCTGTTTGGCCCAAAATCCCGTTGTAGGAGGATTTGACTTTGACGATAAGAAAGTCAAGCGTGTGGGTCGCTTGTTGTGGGGCCTCTCCAATTACAACCGTGAGTGGTGCTATTCCTCTTACTGGTGCTGAAGCACCTGTAAAACCGTATAGGGGAGAAGTAATCGGCTTCACCCGGTCTTCTGAAATCCCCATTTGGAGGAATTTGTCTTTGAAGAGGATATCGGCCGAACTTCCGGTATCAATAAGGATTCGTTTTACTTAGAAAGCATCAATCCGCAGGGTGATCACAAAAGCATCATCATGTGGCAAACTTACTCCTTCAAGATTCGAATCATTGAACTCCAAGCTTGCAGGTGCTTTTACTCGCTTGGGAGGACCTTGTGTCAAATTGACTTGTCGAGCATAGGCCTTCTACGAGGAACGAGACAATCCCCCAGCGCTTGGTCCTCCTAAGATAGTGTTTATCACGGGTGGATCTTTCGGAGGTGTCTCATTTGCTCTTCGTGGAGGATTTCTTCCTCCATTCTACAGTCGATTGTTTTTTACGAACTGTTTGAGGTACCCTTTGGCTATGAGATTTTCTATTTCTCGTTGGAGCACCTTGCACTCTTCTGTCATATGACCATGGTCCTTGTGAAAATGACAATATAGCTGGGTATCTCTCTTTTCTGCTGGTCCTCTCATAGGTTTGGGCTATTTGAGGATGTCTTGGCCCTTGATTTGGTGAAGGATATGTTCACGAGTAGTGTTGAGAGGAGTAAATGGTTTAGGGAGGATTGCTCACGGACGTTTGGGTTCGTCCTGATTCTTTCCCTCTGGACGATCTTGTCTCTTCTGCCCGTAATGGCTCTCCTCTTGATGAGACGATGTTGAATCTTCTTCCGCCCAAAGATACTTCTCTACTCTATCAAGGAGATCTGACATATTTTCTGGTGGGCGCTTGTTTAGAGAGAATTGTAAGGGTGTTCCTGGTCTGACTCCCTTAGCCATTGCTGCAAAAGTTACTCCTGGATCTAAATGATCGATAAGAAGTTTTTCAGAATTAAAACGAGCATAGTACGACTTTAAACTCTCTTTCGGCCCTGAATTATACAAAAAAGGGCTGAAGAATTCTTCCTTTGCACACGACTTGTGAGGAAGTTGCTTCGAAAGGATTCTGCCAACTAAGCCCAACAGGAGATGGAACAAGGTGCGAGGTGCTGGAACCACACGTGTGCAGCTCCTTTTAATGTGACAGGGAAAGCCCGGCACATGATCTGATCGGGGACCAGGTGTAGGTTCATTCCTGAAGTGAAGTGAGCCAAATGTTCCATCAAATCTCCTGTGCCATCATATGACTCACATAGAGGCATCTTGAAATGCGGAGGAGTAGGAAAGAGGTCAATTTCCTCTGTGAATGGTCATCCAATGATAATGGGAGCATTGGAGTAGCGCTCTGCTTGATTACCGCATGTATTGGCGTAAGTGTTTCTGGCAGAGTAAGCTTCAGAATAGTTCTCTTCATGCCTCCTAGATCTCGGATGTCGCCTTTCACCATCTGATTCTTCATTGTCCGTTTGGGTCGCGTGTTGGTTGTGACTTGTTTGTTCAGGTGTCTTAGAAATGCCTGGTGCCCTGGGTGGTTCTGGTCGTAGAGGCGGGTTCTCTATAGTAGCTTGTAGTCTCTCGATGGACTGTTGCATGGCGTGAATGATAGCCATTAAATCGATTTGATTTCCAACAATTGGCAGAGCAATGTTGGTCATGCCAATGGGTTAGAATGGAGGTTGAACAGTGCTTATGAGGGGAGGAATCACTGTCGTGACTCTTGGTGCTGTTACGGTTTTGGGATGAATCACTGTTGTGACTCTTGGTGCTGTTACGGTTTCCACCGTTGCCTTTGTGGTTACGGGGACTGAGATTGTCGTGGCCGGCGCTATCGTATTGACTGTTGATGCCACAATTGTGGTAGTTCGTGTCGCCGCTGTGGCCACCGGGTTGCTCGCCACTCTTTTGCCACGGTTAGGTGGTTGCGGATTGGTTCCTCCACGAGTTAAGTCACGGATTAACCTCGGTGGTGAATTTGGTGTAAGCGTTCCATCTTGCTGGGCTTGCTGATTGAGATTTTGAGCCACGATCTATTCACGAAACGGTCCCACGGATGGCGCCAAAATGTTGTGGATGAAATCCGAAACTTGATTCGTGAATAGACCTGCACAATAAAAAGACAACACTCGTGATTCGCCGGAAGAATTTCTGGCGAGAAACCTCCAATGCCTAAGTCAGAAAATATTTTGGAAGAGTATTGTGCAAAGTTTTGATGGAAATCACTTACCTTTTTCAATTCCCGCTTTTCTCTTTTATAGGGTCTTTCATTAATAGTCATTTACTTCCCCATTAATTATAGAGTTACAAGTTTGATGGGAGGTTACTCCTTTTAATGGACAATTTATTTGTCTTGAGTGGAGGTTACTGCCATAATTGGTTGTGTAAATAGTGGGAAGATGGTTAGCCACCACTTCCCCTCATTCATGGGTGCCATGACAGGTTCAATGTTTATTAGATAGTGACACGTGTCACTATTTTTATGGGGAGTATTTTTCACCCATATCAAAAACTAACGTAATTTAAGCTGCTTAAGATAAACAATTTATTCTAGAGGAGCAGTGAGTAAAAAGATATATGCATATATTGTTAGTTCGCCAATGAGAAATATTACAAATGTATATTACTCATGAAAATTTTAAAACGGTACCGATATTGATACGTACCATTTCATGAAAAAAAAAAACGATACACACTCTAGTACGATATTCATAACTATGTTTGGTGTGCGACGTTCAATTTCCTTTGCCCTCTTTATTTTTACTACGTGATCCTAAGTTATGCAAAAGTTCAGTGACTAATTACGCAACCTTATAATTAGCCGCCGTTTCACTAGTTCGGTTTCCTGTTTAGAAAAATAGAAGGAAACTAAAGATGGTAGTTTTTAGAAAGTAAGGCCCCGTTTGACACTCTTTTTTTCCCTCTTTTTTTTTCAGTTTTAAAAACTGAAAAAAAAAAGAGCGTTTGGTAACCATTTTTTTTTCAATTTAAAAAACCAGTTTTTAAACTGCAGAGTAAAAAAAAAAACTCCAAAAACTGGTTTTTTTTTTCACTTTTGGTTTTTTTTTTTCGACCACCACCACCACCCTCCCACCGCCGGCAGCCACCTCAGGCGACCACCGCCGGAGACTGCCGGCCGCCGGCAGCCACCTCCGGCCGCCGGCAGCCACCGCCGGAGACTGTCGGCAGCCATCTCCGGCCGCCGGCGACCACCGCCGGAGACTGCCGGCAGCCACCTCCGGCCGCCGGCGACCACCGCCGGAGACTGCCGACCGCCGGCGACAACCGCCGGAGACGGCCGGCAGCTACCTCCGGCCGCCGGCCACCACCGCCGGTGACTGCCGGCAGCCACCTCCGGCCGCCGGCGACCACCGCCGGAGACTGCCGGCAGCTACCTCCGGCCGCCGGCCACCACCGCCGGTGACTGCCGGCAGCCACCTCCGGCCGTCGGCCACCACCACCGTCGACCACCGCTACGCCCCACCACCGCCACCGCAAACCACCAAAAAAAAAAAGTCAAAATAAAAAGGGTTACCAAACACCAAAAAAAAAAACTCAAAAAAAAAAGGGGTTATCAAACACCCACTTGTTTTTATAAAAAAAAAAATTAAGCTGCTCTTTAAAAAACTGCTCTTTAAAAACTGAAAACCAAAAAAAAAATTTTGTCAAACGAAGCCTAAGTAAATTTTGCTTCTATAGTTTGCTAGTGAACGCTTGGAATATTAAAATGGGCCAAGGGTCCCTGAATTGGGCCCCGTAGGAGTCTCCTTGAGACCCCAACTCCTTTATATATATATATATATATATATATATATATATATATATGGGCATAGTCATTTGGGTGTTTTCGTAAATAACTTGGGCCGAGATTTGAGTCCAGTCCACTAGCCCAGCTAAAAGTTGGGCTTTCTGCTCTTTTAGTACAAGAGAATACAGGTTTTGGCAAAAAGGTAAGCAAAAAGTGCACATATTAAGGCCAATTTGTACCATATTTTTTAATTGTTTTAGGACCAAAAATCCAACTAGAAATAATCAGAAAGAGAGAGCTCCAATTAATGTCAAGGAGTATTAACATTATAGAAAAGAAAAAAAAAGGATTATGTCAGGAAGTTTCGAAAACTGATATAAGTAACAGGTGTTGTTTAAAGTGTTATTTGGGCTGATGCCGAAAAGGTGGTTTATAAAAAAGAGATCTGACCTTTCAGAAAACTGAGGGGAAAAAAAATGTCAAGTTGTTTGATACCCTTTTTAGTTCTATGAAAACCTAATCAAATCAAATCAAATACTACATAAAAGTTTTGGAAACTCCTCCATTCAGGAAAACAAACAATTATTACTCGTCCAACAAGTTATACCTTGATTTCAAAATGTGTTTTCATGGTAAATCACACTCAAGTTCAAAGTTTTGGCTTATTACCGTACTCGTTATCGCTAGCATATGTTAAAGTACACCCACACTTGAATATCTTTAGTTTTTTATGGATGGGGTTAACTTTTGTGAGAAATGACGTAATTAACTCTATCAATGCATCAAATTTGCAATTCATACCATTAAGCTAGAGAAAAGTGTCATTGAGTAACAATTTAGGGTATGTAATCACCCAAAATTCTTTAAGTACTGTTTTCGAAACCGCAATTAACTACGAGAAAGAAAATATGCACATGAGATCCAAAAAATTTGAATCCACGCTGGATGTACATGCCAAGAGAGGGAAAGATCGGAACTAGTTCAAGTCAGGATGAACTGGTTGCGGTAGATGGGTTCAACCATGGCCTATTGTCCATTGGGGAGGCCGAGAAAGTATCTACCATGAAGTTTTCTTATCGTCATGATTCTGATAGTCAAGAATCTAGTGTTGTTTGTAATTTTTTTTTTTTTAACGAATACCATTTTATTGAAGATTTATTCTTAGGGGTTTTTGGCCAATTTGGTTCTGGGTTTTGAAATTTTTAATTAGGGGGCAACAAGAACTGTTTGTACGAATAGACTCCGGATTTTTCTTTGTTAATTGAGTTTACTATTAACCAAAATTAAATGGATGAAAGATCATCGATGGGGAAAATCGAGAGGCAGATCCTAATGTAAGGGGTAGCAATGGTAATTTTTTATGTGTAAAGGTAGCGAGTGTAATAAGCTTATGGGTGAGTGTATATTTTCTTGTTTTCAAGCACAAAAAGAAACAAGAGTACTCAAACTTAGAATAAGAAAAATGCATGTGCTTACGTTGCACATAAGAATGAAAACAAGTAAAGTGTTATATAATTTGTAATCTACTGTTGCTTTTGAACAATACTTTGCTTGAATATAGCTAAATGGAAGCATGCATTGCTTTTGTAATTATGGGGGCATAAAAGCTATATCAAGATAACAAGTTATATAAAAGTTAAGGCATGAAAGCAAAAAACAAACAAAGATTTGATTTGGAATAGGATTGCAAGATGTTCACTCTCAATCAAACCAAATAAAGACTGAATAAAATCAAACTTTTTACAAAATAGTAAGTCATTTAAAGCTACTTCCGATAACCTAGATATGCCCTGCTCAAATTTACTCTACTTTTTACATCCACAAAGCGAATTCTTTTGCTACTCCTAACGAGCAGAAATTTATCCTATTATAACTACCGGTCAAGCAATATTAACTCTCTCTCTCTCGCGCGCGCGCGCGTTTAGCAATATCACGAATATGAAATTTGGAAGTAATTGCTTTGTATAGACTTCTCAAATGCCCCATATATATAGCTAACCAGAGTAATCTACATCTGGCAAAACTTAAAACACATAAAGATCAATGCAAGCTTTTAGAACTAAGTACAATTGTGCATCGCTAAGATTATAAGGGCTAAATAAAATGTCTAGTGCCTTTTGTTTCCTGGATTCTAACATGCACCTAAACTAAAAACATGGTATGTAGCTCTGTTTTATAAGCAAGTGTGTACAATGTTTAATATGACAGGGGAATACAAGGCTTGCATGACATTTGTGTTCTCTGCCGAATGCAAGTTTACATACTTCATTTTAATGACTACAATTTATTGACTTGGGGTTTATCTAACGTGTGCCTCAAGCACAATTTCAGGTTACAATGAAGTATAGTTACGCAAATAGTGTGGATCACTTGATGACGTCCTCGGACTATAGACTAGCATTCTTACTTTCCTTGTAAAAACTTGAGCTAAGTTTTCTTAAATTCTTAAAAGATCTAACAAACAAATTGAAAAGAACTGAATCAGAAATGTTTTGCTGTTAAAATCCTTCTCAAAATATTTTCAGAATCAAAATCATTGAACAAACCTTTTGAACTTAGTCGTCAAAGGAAGTGTGGATTTGTCCTACCAAATCCTTCAATACAAAAATGCTATTTCTAAATATTTTCCATCAACCGCATTTAGCTTCCATCTGAATGAATTGGAATTCATTCGACAAATTCCCTATTTCATTCGACTGTTTTCTACAGTCGCTTTAAACCTTGGTTGTTAACTAAATTCATTCGACCGAATTGGTTCTCGATTAATTGATTTATTAGGTTGTTTTGTCCCTTTAATACTTTTTAACGATCATATTTTCTATGTCTTTAAAAGGGACACTTGAGAGTTTTAAGAAAAAAAGAATTTTAATTGTCTAAAAGACTCTCTCCAAGCTTTTTATTTCTCCCATTGCACATCTATTTCACCATAAGTTTCTGAGTGAAAAATTCTTTGAGAAACTTCGTAGAGCAAATTTCTTGATCAAGCTACTTTGAGATTAAGATCTTCGCACCTAAGAAAGCTTAGCTCACTATTGTTTATTGTAAAATCTACTTATCAAGGATTGTATGTTGTGTAAGAGTGTTCATACCCTATTCTGGTCGCACCCCAGGACCCGCTAAGGGACCCACTTTGCACGACACATCACCCAGTCAGCGGTCAACTTTTCAACGCTCGAGAGCCGGTCAAAGCAACGCATGCTCAAGTCACGTGAACCGCTCGTGAAGCGACCTCGGCGTGCCTTCCACCTTGGGGGTCGGCCACCTCAAGGGGTCGGCCTCCCTTGGGGGGTCGGCCACCCCAAGGGGTCGGCCACCTTGAGGGGCTCGGCCACCCTTGGGGGTCGGCCACCCTATGAGGTCGGCCACCTGCCTTGACGACCGACGCCCGTCACCTTTGACCGTGCTCCGTTGTCACGACGACCATCGCTCGCGGCCGCGCTCCGCCGTAGTCGCGACGACCGTCGCTCTCGGCCGTGCTCCTTCGTCGCGATGACCGTCGCTCGTAGTCTCGACGACCGTCACTTGTGGCCGCTCTGTCGCCATGACAACCGTCGCTCACGGTCGCGCGCCATCCACGCAACGACCCTTGTTGCTCGGACGTCACTCTGCGACCCTTGTCGCCCGCATTCCACCGCGCCCATGCGCCACAATCATGTTATATGCTTACGGGATGGGCTCACAACCTCAAAGCCATCGCCGTCTTCATTCCAGGGGGACTTCGCTCCGTGCTCCGGCACGAGGACCCTTCGCAGCGGGATAGGCGACTCCTCCAGGACACTATCTCCGCCAGGGTGCCTGCGTGACTGGCCTACGTGCTCTGGCACTGGGGGCTCGCGTCGGCACCCCTAAGGACTATGACCCCCGGGTCACTCCGAGATGGGAGCAGGTCTTCGGAAGGGCATCTTGCCTAGTCCACCTGGCAGCTGGGCGTCGGGTCTTCCCCACCGCTGCCAGGCCTGTGGGATTCAGTAAGGGCTTGGACTGGAGGCTGGGGCAACGGGCTACTCTGACCATGCTACCGCGGCATGATCAGTCTCCTCAGACAGGCAGAGAGATGTCGCAAGGGCAGGGCAGCACGAACTTAGGGACCGGCAGTCCCAACGGAGGATCAGTGCTTTGGCCCCCTGGCGACGTGTCGTTCCCAGGGGGTGACACATGTCAACTTATGACACATGCACATTTTTGCCTATAAATAGTGGACTTTGGAGCCTTTTCAAGGATCTTTCTCTCATTTGGACTTTTCACTTTCTCTCTCTAAAATGACATTCTCTCTGGAATTCTAGTGAGAGAAACACACTTGGACTCCCGTCTCCGGACCCTTGACGCTGCACCCTTGTCACGGACTGTAGACTGTCGGTCCTGTTCATCGTCACCCTGCCTGCGCAGCGCTGCCAGCCCTCACGACCTGTCTGGGGAGCCTTGCCCTCGGCCCTTACGCCGTCCTTGCTGTCTCCCGCGTTGCCTACCTGGAAGCTGACTCAGACCGCATCCTTTGTGGCACCTCCACGTAGCATCGAACCATTTTCTGTACCATCATTTTGGCGACTCCGCTGGGGAGGTGAGCATCGTATTGCAGTCCGCATATCTTCCGGACTTGGGCATCATGCCTGTGCAACGGAGAGCTACCAGGACAACCAGCCAAGGACCCAACCCTACTATGCAAGAAGAACACCACCTTGGTGATCAGGAAGAGACTAGCGCCACGCGACTCCCGGACCAGCTACCAACCACTACCCCCGACGTGCAAGTGATCGTAAGTGCAGCCATCCAGCAACTCACTCCAACCATCACCACTCTGCAAGATTCACAGACCACTCTACTAGCCGCCATTATGGAGATGAAAAAATCCATACAAGCCCTGGCCTCGCAGCAGGCCGCTCCATCAATCCAGCCTTCAGGACCGGGGCCAGCTTTTGACGTCGCCCCGGCCCCAGTGTCGGGACTACCGCCGCCTTGGGCATCCAGACCCTTGGCGGTAGGGCTCGCAACACCCTCGCCACCAGTAGCTGATACATCTCCTTCTGCAGTGCCACCCCGCAAGCTACACACGAATCTCGGGCCAGTCTTGCAGCAGATTCTCCCTGCTGTCACACCATCTCATCCGGTGCCGGCAAGAAGCTCCTCTGAAACTCATGACTCCATCGAGATGGAACCTAATCCTTATCTACCTGAGCAGCACCAAACCACCGGCCAGGTGGTGGACATGTCTCGCCAACCCACCCATGCCCCTGCACAGCTGCCCTTGCCAGCCCCTACACCATACCAACCCTCCCATGCTCCCGTTCATCAAGCCATACCGTCTGGGGGCTCGGGCGCTGGCGACGCCCAGGCAGTCGTCACCCCTTGACCGGTAATGAGGCACCATCCTCCAACTATGTCACTCGGTCAGATTTGGAAGCCCTCATCCATCGCCTGTCGAGGAATTCCGGACTAGACTCTTCAACCCGTCTGACCGGACACGCCCCATACGCCAATGATATCGCCATCACACCCTACCTCCTTAAGTACAAGCAACCAAACTTTGTGCTCTTCAACGGACGTGAGGGCAATGCCCGTGAGCACCTAACAAGATTCGCAGGCTCCTTGGAGCAGTATGGTACAGGAGACAGCTTAAAGTTGAGAGAATTCCACAAATCACTTACAGGCTTGGCTTACACTTGGTATCACCAGATCCCCGCAGGGACCGTCCACACTTGGAACGACATGGTCCAGCTGTTTTTAGACAAGTTTCATTACGAGACCGAGCGCGTGACTATTGTTGATATTGCTGGCATTCGCCAGAACCAGGGAGAAGACTTGAATAAATATGTGCATCGTTTTCATCTCAAGTGCCTTGAGTGCACGGATTTCAGCAAAGACGAAACGTTGGTTCCCATATGCATCAAAAACATGATTGACGTCTACCGAGTGCATATCGAGAACCTACAGTTGAGGTCATGGGGACACCTCAAGGAGACAGCCCGACGAACTTACGAGACAGTTGGTCCTGTCAAGTCATGGAAGCCTCGACCGCAAAGTACGCTGTTGGCCTCAGCAGATACACCTATCACTCAGCGTCGCAACAACAGCAACAACTATGCAGGCTTCAAGCGTCAGCTTCCAGATGGGGACCAAGGCTCCGACAAGCAAAGGCAAAGGCCTGCACCTGACTATCCCTGAGATCTGAATACAGTGAAGGAACTCTTGGCAGAATGGGTGGCGCATGACAAAAATTTCCAACTGCCACCAATGCGGACCAACATCACAGACGAAGAAAAGGCCAGACCCACCTACTGTCCTTTCCATCGAGCCCTTGGCCATCCGCTCAAAACTTGTAATGCACTGCAAACAATCTTTGCAAGGAAGGTAGCATCGGGTGACCTACAGCTACGGAAGAATAACGATGTACGCAAAGATCCCTACCCATCGCATCGCAACAATAGGGAGCACCAGGTCCTTACGGCTGTCACTGACCATGTCGAGCCTGTAATCCCGAAGCCCCTGCAGAGCCCATACTGACGAACGTGCCTCCTTTAGCTAAGTAGCGATGCCTTCCTTTGGACAGATGACGAAGATCAAAAGTTTTTTTTGATGAAATGGGGTTTTCACCCGCCGCCCGGACTTATCTTTCCAATTGCCTGCTCGAGGTCACCACTGGCCTCGGTCCCGAATGCTTCGCTGTCCAGGCTGAATTACGTCACATCCCCTCCACGGCCTTAGTCTTCTCGGATGAAGACTCACCGCCGGTCGAGCATCACAATCGGCCGCTGTTTTTAGAATGTACTGTTAATGGCACGGGCTTCCGCCGTGCCTTGGTTGATTGCGGCGCCTCGATCAACATCATACCTCTCGTCACCCTGCAACAGGCCGGCATTCCCCTAAGGAAAATCATCCGCGACCCCGTTAAGATTACCGTCTTTGGACAGGGTCCTCAGTCGACCCTCGGCCATATCACTGTCGACCTCATGGTCGGAACTGTCCGTCGCGACACTACTTTTCACGTAATAGACAGCGAATCTACCTTTCACCTCCTGCTCGGGCGACCATGGATCCATGTTAACAAGGCCGTTCCCTCAACATACCACCAGTGTGTGAAGCTGGTAGCCGGTTCTACGGGGCATGAGGTAGCAATGACAATCCCTGCAACCAAAGCCCCCTTTGAATGCGCCGAATCTTATTTCGCCGAGGCCTCCTTCTTCACTAATTTTGCCGAGGATGGTGAGAATGCTACTCATATACATTCTACCAGGCTGCCAACTTGGGATGAGCTGTGCGGGGATAAGCCTCCCAAGGCCAAAACTAAGAAAAGTGACAAGAATAATGGGTCAACCCCGCCGCTTCCGCCTGTTGCCACGACCACTTCCCCCCTTCTTCCCCCAAGTCCAAGAAGCAAAAGGCTGAGCCGGCCTTTCAACGTGTCGTCAAGGATGGCAGAATCATCTATCAATTATGACGGTGTGCGAGGGCTCCAGGTGGTCCCTCATCGGACCCCCTCGACCCCGACCCACTTGGAGAGACTGAATGGTGCTGCACGGCCGAGCATTGTCCGCCAGATCCTGACCTCACCCCCGGCGCAGCACCACCTTGCTATGAGGACGGCCCTCGACCACAGGCTGAAGATATTGAAGAAATCAACCTGGCCGACCCAGGCGAAGAACCGCGGCACACCTACATCGGTACAAAACTCGCCCCGGCCGGAGAGAGGAATTGGTTTCCCTCCTTCGTGAGTATCGTGATGTCTTGGCATGGAGCTACAATGAGATGCCCGGGCTGGATCCTGCCTTAGTCACACACCATCTCAACATTGCTACCGGATCCATCCCTATCTGACAACACCCGCGGACATTCTGCCCCGAACTCGAATTGAAGATCAAGCAAGAGATTGAACGCCTTCTGCAGGCAGGCTTCATCGAACCTATCACTCACCTTATTTGGCTGGCTAATGTCGTCCCTGTACAAAAGAAAAATGGCCAAGTCCGCGTCTGTATTGACTTTCGGGACTTGAATAAGGCGTGCCCCAAGGACGAGTTTCCACTACCCAATATCGACATGCTTACGGAGGCTGCCGCCGGGTATGAAACTTTATCTTTCATGGATGGGTTCGCAGGTTATAATCAAATTCGCATAAACCCCGACGACAGCGCCAAGACAGCCTTCCGCACTTCTATGGGTAATTTTTGTTGGAAAGTTATGCCTTTCGGCCTCAAGAATGCGGGTGCTACGTATCAAAGGGCAATGACAGCAATCTTCCATGACATGATACACCGTACTGTGGAAGACTACGTTGACGATCTTATTATCAAATCCAAGAAGGAAAGTGATCACCTCACCGACCTTCGAGCAGTCTTTGATCGTTGCCGCCAGTATAACATGCGAATGAATCCATTGAAATGTGCCTTCGGCGTCTCCTTCGGCAAGTTCCTCGGCTTCTTGGTCAGTCGACAGGGCGTCGACGTTGACCCTTCCAAAGCTGCCTCCATCCAAGAAATGCCCTCCCCCAAGAACACAAAGCAACTGAAGAGCTTCCTCGGCAAGGTCTCTTACCTCCGACGCTTCATACCCGCGCTGGCCAAGCTCATTACGCCATTCCAACACTTGACGCGTAAAAGCGCACCATGGAATTGGGGTGCGCCCCAACAGCAAGCATTTGAACGAATTAAGGCGGTCCTCATGTCACCGCAAACCATGGTCGTACCACAACGGGGCATCCCACTCCTACTCTACCTGACTTCCACACCCAGATCCATCGGGGCTTTGCTTGCCCAAGAAGTCGAAGGCATCGAGCGTCCCGTTTATTACCTCAGCAGAATAATCAGGGGACCTAAAGCCAACTACTCCGAGCTCGAGAAACACTGTCTAGCCTTGGTGTACGCCTCGCAGAAATTCAGACATTACTTTTTGGCGCACCAGATCACACTCGTCACCAAAGCTGACCCACTCCGTTACATGCTTACACGTCCCGCCCTGTCTGGTCGACTCACCCGTTGGTTGTTGCTATTAGCCGAATTCGGTTTATCTATCAAGAATCCTACAGCTCTGCGGAGCCAAGCACTTGCAGACCTCCTGGCCTTCTTCCCACGCCAACAATATGAACTGACCTCGGATCAATTGCCTGGGGAGGAGAGAGCCCTGATCACCGACATCGATGAATTGTGGGCACTTGAATTCGACGGCTCTGCCACTAGCAAAGGTCCCAATGGCACACCCCTCCGGTAAGGGGGTGCCGGCATAGTCCTCCGGGCTCCAGACGGTGTTACCACTTCACTATCTTTCAAGCTTGCATTCCCGGTGTCTAACAACGAAGCTGAATACGAGGCACTTGTCATTGGCCTCATGCTTGCCGTCAGTATGGGGGCTAAGGCGCTGTGTGTGAAAGGAGACTCAAATTTGGTCATGAAGCAGGCGGACGGAGAGTTCGCGGTCAAAGAACCAGCCTTGGCACCTTATCGTGCCTTGGTGCAACACTTGGAAGGAAGACTCGGCCATGTCCAGTATGAACATCATAATAGGTGCCACAACAGACATGCGGACAGCTTGGCCACGATCGCGTCAAAGATAGAAGTCGATGGTGAACAACGGATGCTAACCATCGTCAAGAGAATGGAACCATGCACAGCACTGAACCTAGTCCTGAAGGACGTTACTGCGGACGATTGGAGGCAACCAATTATCGACAAACTTAAAGCGCCATCTCTTGCTCATGCCTCCACCCTTACAGACTTTTCAATGATGGGAGATGTCTTATACAGGCGGTGTCCCGGAGGCACTCTAGCCAGATGTTTGGCCCGGAAGAGGCAAAGCACAAATTACAGCTCGGCCACCAGAAGTGTTGTGGCCTCGACGGTCCCCCTCTATATCGTCGCCTCCAGCGTATGGGCCTATATTGGCCATCCATGGCCAAGGATGCCTCGGATATACAAAGGGACTGTCCCGAGTGCTTGTATGCACCCGACAATGCAGAAGCTCTTGTCATTGACGTCGAAGGTGACTGGCGCCAGCCTTTCATCCAGTATTTATCCCACGGGATTCTACCACCTGACCGCGGCTCAGCACGATCCATCAAGCGCAAGGCAGTCAAGTATTTTGTGACGGAAGGCGAGTTGTTTCGCAAGGGATTTTCGGGACGCACCCTGCGATGCTTGCAGGGTGCCCAAGTAGTCAAGGTGATTAACGAAGTACACAATGGTGATTGCGGTGAACATCAAGGCTCCCAGAAGCTGTATGCAGAATTACTAAGATTGGGGTATTATTGGCCGACTATGGAATCCGACTCCATCTCTCATGTCCGACGCTGCCAACCCTGCCAGCGGCACGCCGACAGGATACACACGCCAGCATCCGACTTGCGCATGATCTCAGCCCCGTGGCCATTTCATTCTTGGGCCCTCGACCTCATCGGCCCCATCCACCCGCCATCCAGACGCCATTCATGG
Source organism: Escallonia herrerae (assembly GCA_033070095.1). NCBI lineage: Eukaryota > Viridiplantae > Streptophyta > Magnoliopsida > Escalloniales > Escalloniaceae > Escallonia > Escallonia herrerae. The sequence goes on along the minus strand of JAVXUP010001889.1, from coordinate 2,813 downwards.
ATCATGGTTGCTACTGAACGCTTTACGAAGTGGGTCGAAGCCGTACCTCTGCGGAGAGCCACGGGAGGTGCCGTTTCTAACTTCTTACGTGACGTCATCTGTCGTTTCGGCATCCCTCGATGTATTATATCTGACAATGGCACGCCATTCATTAATCGAGAGGTTCGAGCTCTCATGGAAGGGTACAACATCAACCATGCCACATCAACTCCCTATTACCCGCAAGGTAATGGTCAAGCTGAAGCTTCCAACAAGACTTTGCTCCGAGTATTATCGCGAATGGTGCATGACACCAACGGGTCATGGTCCAACAACTAAATCTGGCACTCTGGGCCTACAGAACATCCCTGCACACAGCGACAAAGGCCACGCCCTTCTCTCTCTCTACGGGGACGAGTGCGTGGTACCTGCCGAGGTCGCAGTACCATCGGCTCGACTTTCTCTAAGCAGCGGTCTCGGAGATGAAACAGCCCGGCTGGCGACACTTGACGGCCTCGACGAACGACGAGCCACGGCCCTGCGCCGCATGAAGAAATATCATGAGCAGCTCACGAAAGCTTATGGGAAGACCGTCAAGCCACGCTCATTTATCGAAGGTGACCTTGTTCTTCAAGCCGCCAAACATGTACGGGCCAACATGTCAGCTCCTAAATTCACGCCAAACTGGGAGGGCCCTTTTACGGTGCACGAAGCCCGCACTAATGGCTCATACCTCCTGCTCAACCACGACGACGGTCAGATCACGGCCCCATCAACGGCCGCTACCTGAAGAAGTATTATGCATAGTCACGGCAATGTGCCCCCAGCCCTATCCGCCCGCATCATAGTCTTTGCTCTCATAGCATTTTTGTACATGCGTCATTGCTTACAGACTTGTAATTTTTGTTGATCTGTATAGCATTCTACGCTACTCATGTAATGGCATTTTGTCCCACGTCCTATCAATACAAAGTCATGCTGTTACCTCAGCTTCTGTCTAGCTGACACTCATTTTCAACCTATGCTTCCTAAGTCACTTTCTACGGGCGGGAAGGGGGAACATTCACAGGTAACCAACATGCGCAAGACATTCAAACATGGCAAAAAGCAACCGAACACAACATGCAACAAGCCAAGATCATCAAAATATATATACATATACATCAAACGTTTACTAGCCGTCGTTGAGCGCTACAACTACAGCAAAGTAACATACAAGCTATGAAAGTCTAGACAACAGTGATGCAACTGGGTGGGAGCTGAATGCCTGAAGTGCCTCCCGCTCCGCTTGTACCTCTGACCATCCAGCATCAAGCTCGGCCTGTCGCCTCAACCGCTCTGACTCTCGCCCATCCACCTCACCTCGCCGCCTCTGTAGATCGGCCAACTGCCTCTGCAAATCGACGAGCTGTCTCTCTATCTCTGCTACCTGCATGTCAATCCCGGCCAACTCTGCGGTAATCTCTGACCGCTCCGCCTCTAACCCTGTACGACGCGCCGCTCCAGCAACATCTCCCGCATGACCACGACTGCACGCCTCTCATCCATCTCATGGCTGCCGCTCCTCGACCTAAAGAAATCTGCTAGCCAGTCCAGCTGCATGCCTAGTGATGTGAACGGAGCGAACTCTGAAAGCGACCGAGCAACGAACTCTGCAGTCCAACCCGTCGACGGCACACTAGCAAACGGCAGCAACCACTCCATAAACCCGGCAGACACCCACATCCGTAGTACTGGGTTCTCTACCCCCACCCTCTCGAATGTCTGCGGGAACGCTGCCTTCACCAGTTCTAACCGGCGCACCGTCTCCGCCGGTAGCTGGAGGCCCCCCCAAGTCGCCACATCCACCTGACCGCTCGAAGACCCTACTCATCTCTCCGGCTGTCGCGCCACTGCCGCCCGCTGCAGAAATCTCTGACATTCCACCAGCCCTCTGCGCACCAATCGTGGCTGAATGCATCGCCAGTAGAGTAGCGCCAACCTCAACCACGGACTCCGGCAATGCGTCGTGCCGTCGCGCCACCCCAGCCTGAACCGGTGTCTCCTGCTCACGAACCGGGGCAGCAACAACAGGCTCGGGCTCCGCCGTATCACCACCATCACCTCCCACAACCTGTCTCCCATGCCTGTCCACCAGTCCTCGTCAATATCAAACATCACTGTATCGCTCCCCTCTCCGCCGTATAGTGCCCCCACCGTTTCCTCAGCGATAGGCAATGGACTCACCCTCCTCGTCACACCGGCCGCCAATATCTCAACGGCCTCAGTCTCATCACTGTCAGCTGATCTGCCGGCCTCGGCTGCCATAGCCTCCTCGCCTTCGACTCGGTCTCTGCCTCGCTACCCTCCGCGACCGCCTCTTCCTCGTCCCCCTGGCAAAACCGCTGTCAGTTCACAAATTATGATCAATATGCAAACCATATTCATACGACAAAAGAAGAGACAGAAGCAAACCTCAGAGTCTAGCTCCTCTAATGCGTCGCGCGGCCTCTTCGCCCCTGATGTGTGTGGGGCTGATGTACCGGCACTAGCCTGACGCGCTGTCTCCATCATCCCCACTCGCAATGCCGATAAGGGACCCTTGCCGGCCCCCGGCACCCTCGGCACCTCCGCAATAAGCTCCTTCTGCGGTCCTCCCCTGGGGCAACGTCCCCAAGCTCTCCGACATCCTCCTCCGCCTCCCTCTCCGAGCTCGGAACAGAGCTCCCGGTCACTAGTGACAGCATCCCGCACTGCCTCGCGACTGTGGCCGATATCAGACTCAGGGCTCGGTCGCATGCAAACACATCTACCTGTCGACGTGTGCCTGACGGCTGTGCCAGCCATCCGGCCCA